>LS488309.1:395457-447543 GCA_900490705.1 Pristionchus arcanus | reverse complement strand
TTTTTTGGGACCTCTCTATTTTTAATTTTAGTTTTTGGGACCTTTCTATTTTCAAATGCTTTTTATGGGACCTTTCTTTTTTCAAATGCTATTTATGGGACCTTTCTATTTTCAACCTCTTATCTGATTTTTAGCGACCTCTATTTTTGGGACCTTTCTTTTAATTTTGGGACCTTTCTTTTAATTTTTTGGAACCTTTCTTTCAATTTTGGGACCTTTCTATTTTTGGGACCTTTCTATTTTTTTCAAATTTTTTTGGGACCTTTCTTTCATTTTTGGGACCTTTCTTTCATATTTGGGACCTCTCTTTCATTTTTGAGACCTTTCTTTCATTTTTGGGACCTCTCTTTCATTTTTGGGACCTCTCTTTCATTTTTGGGACCTTTCTATTTTCTTCGGACCCGTCTTCTACTACAGAGCCTACAATTCGACGCGATACTGAACTAAGTCAATGAAAATAGGCATCTTTAGCTCTAGGTCGGATGAAGAACTTTTGGAGGCGAGGGACAACTGTTATGTCAAAGATCATTGGTTCTCATCCGACCTAGTGTCGTCATTTTCATTAAAATTTTACAGAGACGACGATGCACAGCCCCTGCGACCCAACACGGCGGGCGAGAAATTGACGGAGAAAACGGTAAAGAAGGCGCTCACGGATGGCATTATCGTGGGAGGTACGTATTTGATTCGATTTCCTTCCCTATTTTCCGTACCAAGCCTCACCAAATCCATAAAGAGTGGTTGTCCTCTGACTACTGTAAAATCGCTTCGATTGTGGAAGCAACTTTACCTTTGACCTACTTTTTTAGATAAAAAGACTAAGTCTTGGTGTTTCCCTTACAGGACGCAACTTCCGCTTCCTGGGATCGTCCAACTCGCAGATGCGTGACAATGGATGCTACTTTGCGTACGATAAAGAGGACACATACGTGAGTTATTGGGCGCTAACTATGGTTTAGCAATAAATGGTCTCTTCATTTCACGTGCTACCTCACCGGTCAGAGATGCGAGAGAGCACAATGAGTATTGCAATTTCTTGCACAGCCATCTAACGTTAACCTTACCATGATCCTGAAAAGCATGGTTTCTGATAATATTTAATAAATCTTTGCAGTCTCCGCCGGATCGCAACGGCAAACGAGCGTGGAGGCCGTCGCAGCGGGTAAGTTGCACTACTAGTGAATCTGCTATTATATCCCATGGCGGTACTATCCGGGGCTTTCTCTCTTTTAGATGTATCTCAAACGAATCGCAGCTCGAAGTCCTGTATTCCATCGCACTCCAATAAGCAATCACTATTCCACTGCAGATCGCGGATATTCGGAGGCAGATGGGTCGATTGGACGAGCTGACGACCGTGGCGAAGTTCATGGCCAGAATGGGCCAGTGCTTCACGCAGAGCAGGGTCAGTCACTTATCATGTTATCATGTATCTTATCATGTCTTGTAATGTTATCATGTCTTATCATGAGTATCCTCACCAACAAGGTGATTAGGTGACTAGGTGGCAAGATTGCGTAGGAAAAAATAATGGAGCTTGAGTAAATTTACGTTGTTTTGAGGATCATCAATTTGTGATTGCGTGTCTTTCTTCGTCGATTAATTAGTGTATTCCAGGCCATCAGCACGGGTCTTCCTCTAAACACTTCCAACTTCGTCTACGACATTGTTGGAGGGAACAGCGAAGAGAACGTAAGAAATGCCTTATTTCACGGAAGGGGATTTACTTTTGGGCTGAGCAAATAATCCAACTGGCGATTTATGATCTTGCACAACAACTGAAAGAGAACTATAGCGAATAGTATCATTTCTCCAATAAGAAACAGTTCTTTTCTCGTACGCTATTGGAAAATGAGAGTGATCGGGGTCCATTTTCAAATATCGATTTTTTTAATGAGAGAACCCTAGTCATGAAATACTTCCTACAGGGTGACGAGATGTACACGTTCTCGGACGGAGTCGGGCAGATCTCACTCGAATACATCAAACAGATCGCCAAGGACCTCAACTTGAGACATCATCCGTCCGTGATACAGGTAGGTGCTTACGTAAATGTAAAGGTTATCCGGATTGAATACGCAAACATCCTACGGGAGCCTCCCTATTCCCGACAAGATAACTTCATAACGAATAGTTGATCAGGAAAATATAAGTAATTAATTATTACAGTTTCGTTACCGTGGTCACAAGGGCATTCTCTGCCTCTATCCGCAATTGGATGACGTCAATGCACTGAGGAAGAAGCTGGAGTATATTGTGGAGATGGAGACAGGGGAGGTGAGAAGAGATACATGATCACTTATGCTATTGAGAACAGTGCCTATTCTCATTCCCTGACAATGACAATGTCTGACAAATGTGACAATGACACCCTGACAATGTGAGTAGAGAGGATGGGACTAGGCAGTAACATTGATCTCATCTTTAAAGAATGTGTTACTTGAATAAAGCCGTAGTTCAATGAAGATATTTTTTTAAGGGAGACAAGAAGAAGATTGAAGTCATTTCAATGGAAAAGGACGAGAACGGAGACTATTTCAAGAAGCTCAACTGCCGATTCCGATACTCGCAAATGAAGTATCACTTACATATTTTATTTTTTGATGCAAATATCGTTGAACGTACATATCGTATCGAATCGTAATCAGGACATAGACGGTCTAAAACTTCTTCGGCAAATGTAGTTCTGCCTGAAGCGTATTTAAGTTTTTTCTGATAGTTTTGATATCACCTTTTCAGATTCCACGGCGAGTTCAGCGCCTTCGAGGTCGTCAAGTTCTCCGTGCCCACGCCCGTCTGTCTGAACAAGCCGTTCATCAACATTCTCGATCAGGTATGCGATCATATCTATTATTTATTTTTAGTATCCATATATATTTCCATAGGTACTTCATGTAATGTGAATACAAAATAAGCCGACTATTGAAAGAATTACGATAGTTAATTGTCAATCCTCTGAAGGGACTACCCAAACGGGTTTCAGATTTTTTCCACTCGGCTAAAAATTTGTAGAAACGGAGTAGACGCCGCCCTTTGACAGGTCACCGAGATGCAATCGCGTGAGTCGCATCTCCGCTTGTGCGAGCGTGTGGAGGAGCTACTGCATCGGCAACTGCGATTGATGTCCGAGACGCTGGTGAGGGAGAAGGCGTGCAGGGACAAATTGAAGGTACGATTTAGCTATTCCACCTATTATTGTTCCGAACTACCTACACTAAAGGTGGAAATGTTTTCTCCAGTTCATGGTTGTTAGTTCATGGTTGCTCTCACAATGTGGCCTCGATGACAGGTTGAGTGCAACCATGGCCCTTGATAAAAATGCCTCTGGGGGGGGGGAGGGGTGGATGTATTGTAGGGCTGGCAATGAAGAAAATAAGGGGAAATGAAGAGGCGATTTTCTCCCCGTCTCATTCAACTCTTATTCAAGAATGACGCGGTCGCGCGCCATTGTGAGGGGAAATGAAGTCTTCATTTCGATTCTTCATTTGCCAGCCCTAATCTATGGTTACGGTTGCAAACTGCAAAGTCTCTTGAAGGAATTGCCCCGTCGCGTCTCCATCGACACGCTCAGTCAACAACACGGATTCTCGCTCGTCACGGTAGGCTATTAATATCTGGCCGTGATCTCTAGCAAGGCACAAGTTTCTGGCATAACGGGATTACTCTACCGTTCATTATTACGCTCTTGCCTTTACGGTAGGACATAACATATGCAGTCAATTATTCTTGCAGGAACCCTTCTTCCGATCGCTGATCAAGGCCACCGTCAGATTCATGATCAGTCAGTTTGTATCATCATTATTTTGACAAGTAAATCTATTTTCCGCCAACAAACGTCAACATAGATCACGTCCCTGAAGATGTTTCCTCCTGCATTGCCTTGATGTCAGGATAAAAGTATAAAAAATATTTCTTTCAGAGAAACAACTGAACAAGGAGCAGATCCAGATTCCGATCGATCTCGGGAGGTAAGGGATAATTGAGGATTCAGAGTGATGAAACGATGTTGCAGATCCATGTTCGGAGTCGTGGACGAGACGGGATTGCTGCAGTATGGGCAAGTGAGTTCATTCTTCGGACATCTTTTTTTGCCATATTGGTCCCACCTTAGTTCTTAGTAGAGCTCGCGAAATGATAGCGCCGTATCTTCATTTCACATACTCTCTCCCTTCTCTGACCGGTGAGAGAGTGTGAGGAATGAAGAGACAGCGGCTCATTTCTTGAGGTCTAGTTCTTAGTCCTGGTTCGAGCTCCAAAGATCACTTCGTTTGCAGATCTTCGTGCAATACCACGCGAACACCAAGTCGACCCGGGCTTCTTCGACTAAGATCGTTAGGCAAGGTATCGTGCGATTATTTTCCATTCCACTCGTATCTGACCTTTGACGAATGTTCGAGGGGGTCGATAAGGGAAGAGGCCGGGAGGAGGCGGTAAATCAAATGTCCTCCTCCCACTTCCTTCCCCTTCCCCGTCTCTCTCCCCAGGCAATCAATAGCTCTCTATCCAGCGCATTGAGTTTGTTGAGCATTTCAAATGCACGATACTGACAATGATTGGATTCACTTATCTCAGTTGTAACTTCACAGGCCCGACCTTGATCACTAAGAACCCGTGCATCTCTGCCGGAGATGTGCGAATGTTCGAGGCGGTGGACATTCCGGCGCTAAGGTATACTTATCCTCATACATTATGCACTACTCGAACAATTTGCGGTAAGGACGGAATAGGGAAACAAGTGGTATTCGAGCTCAGGCGCGCATTTGGGGCTTGAGTGGTAGGGTTGGCAGGATGAAGAATCCTTTCATTCATTCATCGCACTCACTAAAGTGTGAAATACGGGAAATCATTTTTAACCTATCTTCTCTTGTATCTCTCTGATAGATTAGAATTGTGAGACAGAATGGATCATAGAATGGAGAGGCGTATTCTTCACCCTAATAACTCTGCTTTCAGACATCTCGTTGACGTCGTTGTCTTCCCGCAGCACGGCCCGCGACCGCATCCGGATGAGATGGCCGGTAAGAACTTTAATCTATTTATTTATTTTTCTGAACTATATTTTGTTAAACAGTTTCATAAGGGATAGCTCTTAGAACAAATCCTTTACTTTTAACTATGTTTAGGTATTTATACCTCGAAAAAAAAGCTTCAAAACATACCTGAATCAGGATATTGTGCGGGAAAAAACAATATAATCAGGATCCGACCTGGACGGTGACGAATACTCGGTCATCTGTACTGAGTGCGTACTGAGTTCAGCACACTCAGTACAAACCATTTTAACAATAAAAATTATCTGGACCATCATATTCTGTGTATAAATGGCAATATTTCACAGGATCCGATCTGGACGGTGACGAGTACTCCGTCATCTGGGATCCCAAGCTGTTCTTCGATCGGAACGAACCGGCCATGATCTTCCCTAAGGGCGCCTCGCATGCTGCCAAATTGGACATGTCGAAGCTGGTGAGTAATTAAAAAACAAGATTGGTTTTGTATTGTAGAAGAAACGAGAAACTGCTAGCTACGGCCAAAGAAAGAGAGAGAGAGAGAGAGCGACTCCCTAAGGTAGCGCGGCTGGATGTTTCGGTCCATTGGGTCATAGACACCCAGTCGCCTTACGAAGGGTGGACCTCGTCTGCTGGTGAGTAATTTAGACTTGGATTGGGCGATATAACTGGCTTATAAGGTCAAATAACGAAGGGTTCATCAACACCTATGATAATGTATAACGCAATGCGGCAATTATTATTCAATATTATTTTTCAATACCACTTTATTTATGTTATCTACCTTGTCTTTTTTTAGGATGAAGATATTCGCGACTTCTTCGTCAAGTACGTCACGCAGGATTCCGTTGGAATGATCGCCAACGCGCATCTGAACAACTCGGATCTGTGGGGACTGGAATCGAAGGTAGGACATTATTGATTTCGAATTTTTTTTTGCAATTTTGAATCAATCATGCCTCGTATCTAATAGAAAATAAAATCGATCAGCGAAAATAAAATTGTATAAATATTTTATTGTATTTATTGAAGGTGGCGAAGGAATTGGCGTACAAGCACGCACAAGCAGTCGACTTCCCTAAGACGTCCGTTGCGCCACTACCCCTGACGAAGGAGTGGGATGATGTGAGTTGAATGAGATATAACGATTACAAAGAGTTTTGAAAATGGATTTGAAACCAGCTCATCGGATTTAGTTGAGAGACCTTTCCCATGTTAGATACAATTTGACCTATCGTAATCGTCACACGATGTATATGAACATTCCGAAACACGCTTTATCTAAGAATTGTTCTTTCGTTCATTCCCCTTTTTTGCAGTGCTTCATTTGTAAAGAATTTATTCCGAGTACCTTTTGTAATTCTCGTTTTTTTTGTAATCCAGGCATCTTGTGATCATTTCCAATTCTTCAGATCGAGCCAACGGAAGATACGCCCGGATACAGCATTCCTCCACAGCGCGCCCTTCGCAAACCCGATTTCATGCAGTCGAATCGAGATCCGGTCTATGCTTCAACCAGACTGATCGGACGGGTGTATCGGTGAGAGAAAATAAGTAGATGAATATGGAAAAAAATCGTTTCAGGGAAATCAGCCACGTAGACAACGTCCTCGCAATGTCGGAGGAGAGGGATCAGCAGGTAATGATTGATTATTTTTGAGTGATTTATCATGATTCTATATCAGAATAGTTTTGTTCTGAGTAACTACTCTAGTAATTACTGAGTAGGCTCAATGCTCCTGGTCTGTGCACTAACCTTTGCTGTTCCAAATATTGTTTAGATATCAGTAAAAAATGAAATTGGGTAAATATTTTCAGGAAGAAGTGAAGATGGATGAGATGATTCACGAGGAGGGTTGGGAGAGGTACAAGGATGTGGCTCTTGCGCAGATGACCGTGTATAATAATGAGATCAAGGTGAGAAGTCATTTCATTCCGTATAAGAATCTCCACCGACTAACGAGATGTCCCATGAAGTGAAAGAATTTTGCAATCTGTGCAAACTCAACTAAATAATTAAGTCATTTTTTGCAACCCATGAAGAGAAAGAATTATGAAATCTGCTCAGGCTCTCTTGGAACGATACGGAATTGCCTCGGAGGGCGAGCTCATGTCCGGTTGCATGATCTCCATTCGCAATGCCATCTCGGACAGGGAAGCGGACGATATGTCGTTTTTCAACACCAATCAGGTATAAAAAAAATTTCTTCTCCTCATCTCATTTATATAGATTATGAGAGGCGAGAAAAATATAAATATCCTTGATTAACACCACCCCTTTCAGGTCATCGAGACTCAAGTGACTGCCATTGTTAGAGCACATCGAGAAAGCTTCATCATGGTTGGTACAATATAGAAGATTTAGCATTATCAACCAACAATAAAACGTACAAAAACTCATTTCAGGAGTTTGGCGAAATCAAGAAGTTGACGAAGGTCTCATCCGAGTGGAAGTACGCAAATGATGAGACGGAGAACGTCTTCGAACGGGAGGTAATATTCATGTTGCTCTTCTTTAAGTATATTTATTTCACAATCGTTATTCCGAGGGATACCTCTTTCTTTCTGCCCGATAGAGTTTCTCTGGCTCTCTCCTCTATGTGGACAATCATGCAGACAGGGACACACCTTTTAATTGTATATGGAAGATAACGTATCCGATTTCAGGTATACAGTCCCTCCGTGGCGATGCGCCAGAAAGCTGTGGCCCTGTACAAAGTGACGTACGGTGAGTATTCTTTTAGCTTTTCTTCCAATCCACTCTGCCTGTCCACCCTTCTTGATGCAGTTTGGTGTCTATGATGACCTAGAGTTTGAAATACGGGTAGTCGTCTATTCATTTCACACGCTCTCTCACCGGTCAGACTGGCGAGAGAGTGTGTGAAATGAAGAGACGGCGACCATTATATCGAACTGTACTATGGACCGAAACATCCAACCACTTTACATATACTAAATGGATCCTAAACCAAGATTCTTATTATTTTTCAGACTTTGTCTCCAAACAGAACGACTCCTCGCCTCGTCTGCTGTCGTACCCATGGATCGCCTATGACGTGCTGGCGATTGTAAGAGGCGATAATGTGAGCGTTAATCCCCTATTATATCCTCGAGATCCATCATGGATTTTTTTTAATAAACAGTTAAATATGACCACATTTTCAGCAAAGAAAGCAGGCCAACTTCGTCGCCGGGCTTGATGTTGTCGATCAAGTAAGTATTAATCTTGAGTCATGGATGGCTTCAACACTTTTCTTCGTTGCCCTTGAGGGACTTTATCTATGCGAGTTTTCACTGAAAAATGGCATGGATATTGATGTCGAGTAGACGAAATGACGATAATATACTATTTTTACATTGTTTTCACCGTTATTTCATCGAAATAGCATAAATATATATATATATATATATAAGATTAGTTCGACGACTTCACAACATCTCCATAATTACTGACTATCGAATAGTTACTTTACACAGATGCTGTCAGCGCAAGTCCTTGAATACGCTCGTACCAATCAGCGGAAGCTGCAAGAAAAGATCGGCTCGTGGACGGGCGATGATGGAAGGGGCAATGGAGTGGAGGCCATCCATCGATACCTCAGCCACTATGATGGTTGGCTTTGTTCATTTTTTTGTGTTTTGCCGCTACTACGGTTGGGAGTTTTATGGCAGGGTTTGTACATTTGTACATTTCGCCACTATGATGGGAGTTTTTTTAGGAGTTTTGCTTATTTTGTGCGTTTTTCCACCATGATTGTATGACACTATATGACACTGTGACACTATGGTAGGGTTTTGAGCAGACCGACATTCAGAGCTAATATCGATAATGCAGGACTCGGCGAGTTGGCCTTCTTCTTCGTAAAGTGGGCAGAGCATGAGAAAGTGTTGCTGAGAGGATTTAAGGAGGTATGGTAGATAGTAGAGCTTAAAATATGAGCAGCCGTCTCTTCATTTCGCAAACAAACTCTCTTGTGCAGAATAAAGAACCGGCGGTTCATATTTCGAGACGTAGATAGTTTCGAGCTAAAATGCGAATACTATTACGATAAAACGTATATTCAGATCCACATCGTCCTTCTCATCATTCAATTCTGCCTGGGATGCTACGATGAACTGGAGGCCGTGATTACGCCGGTAATGAATACTATGTACTAGGGTTGCACGCTCGGTATCAGTATGTGTACACATAGATACACGATGTATGTATGCGCTACGATATATGATGTATGATACGATGTATGATGTATGTATACATGTATGTATACACGACAGACGTATAGATAGGGACCACAACGTAGATGGCCGATTTCAAACCAAGGGGCCAAAAGTATGTTCATGTTATCCGTCATGGGCCCAATAACATCATGTTTTTGCCGTTTGTTAATATCTTGTCTCTGAGCCGCGCTAGAGCCCGAGAAGCACGCGCGCAACTCACTGGGGAAGAGGAGGGAAAGGCGAGACGAGAGGGAAAGGGGCGGAGCCTCATTTGCGTGTGTCTCTCTCCCTCCCCCCGCCCTCTCGCTCGCCTCTCCCCGCGCTTCTTCTAACAAAAGTCACAAGCTTTTGAAGCATGGTAAAAATCTGATTTTTTCTCTAAAAATCCTAAAATATTCGAATTAGTCAGAAAATTACTGTTCGAAAGAAAGTTTCATCTTGGAACCCACTAAAACAGGCTATTCCCTTCTTTAAATCCCAATTTTGATACACTCAATGTAAATTTTCTTCTTTTGAACAGTGCCCGATCGATAGGTGATGGTAATAGCTAATAGCTATCCATGGCAATTTAAAGTGAGTGATTTGGTTTAGAATGAACCTTGTGACTTTGTTTTCTCGCTTTTTCGCAATATCATGTCAGACGAAAGTGGGCGGAGCTTGTGGGGCCTACGTATAGAGAAGTGAAATAGTGCGCGCGAGGTAGAGCGTCCAGAGAAACCGAAGGTCGGTATTCACCAGCCTTGCGGGAATATCGTTAAATCAACACTAACCAACATCACGGAACGTGGGGCAACCAAAATGTAGATAATTGAAGAGAATAAAATTCATTCAACTAACTGTCTATTACAGATTGAGCGCGAGTCCGCCCCATCCCCTCCCAATCGTGTCTCCATCACCGAACCGGGCCGAGTCGTGCTGAACTTCCTACGATGGGCCTCGTCGAGATCCTTCAAGAGGGTACTTTATATTTATTGACCTCTGTCTCTATCTCATATCTATTGGGAAATCTAGCCCTATGCTAACAATAAGTCGCTATTACTCGGTTTATTGATGTCGTAGAAACACGAGTTTCGGAATTCTGATTTGGTTATGGATTGCTGAAATGCGATTAGTCTCCAAAATATACATGTTAGTCCTCCATTAAAAATGCTATTCATTGCAGATGAGCAGCCTCTCCTTCGACAAGCCGGACCTCGGCGTGGAAGGATGCTTCCTGAGGGGCGAGTGGATGCCGATGCACATGGTTAGTTGAGGGGTGGAGCGGGGTGGGGACAACACAACGATGAGGGGAGGAGCGGCGTGGGGACACTGTGAGAAGGGGTGGAGCGGGGTGGGGACACTTCTATGAGGGGTGGAGCGAATCGGGGACATGTCAGGCGGCCACCAAGTCCTTCTACGACCTCATCTTCTCCCTTCGATTCGACCTTCCTTCCGAGGGAGCGGCCGTCGTCGATCCTCCGTGTGCGATTCGCGAGATGAATCCGTTCGTGTTCGAGTTGCCCGGTGAGCATTTCTTGAATTTAGTTGTTTTTTTCTGAATTTAGCATCGTGTAAACTACTCGATCAATATGGGAGAAAAAAGTTATAGACAGAAATCGGTGGATAATTTTTTGCAGTCTGGAGAAGAAATAAATACACTGAAATATCTGAATAATTTATTGTTTAAATTGCAGAATGCGTGTCGCTGTGGGAAGTGGAAGGTGCGATCAAAAAGCAGACAGGAGCGTCCGCAGTAAGGCTGAGGAGGCTCGAGACGGGGGAGAAGAGTGAGTTTTTTTGTTGGAAAATGAGCTTTTTAGTGGCCACTTTTCACTTTGGTTTTACCTGTTCCCGTTGTAAACCAACACTTCTAATAGGACGCTTTCCGCAGGACGAAAATGCCTTGATTAACGGGATGGCCTTTACCTTACCTTTACCTATCGGCGATCACTGGTGGAATGCAACCTATGAAGAGTACAGACCTATCCTCATCTAAGCGTTACCGCCTGACATGATTAAATTATTATTATTATTATTTAACATTATTTTTACATTCCAGCGAAAGTAGTCATATCTGCCACGGGAAGTTTGCAGTCTCACGCTGCGATCAAGCAGCTACTGATCCTGCCCCTCACCATCAAGACCTCCAGCGACGCCAAGAATGTTCGTTTTTTCTCTCATTTTTTACAGTGGATATTATGCAATATGATGCAATATCAGATGTCTTCGTTCTGTTTGAATGAAATAGTAATTACAGATGTCCAATCGCTTTCCCGACTTCATCTACTCGAAAATAGTGGAGATTTGAAGCTTTGAAGCAGTGATTAAATCGATAGTTTCATCCCTGTTTTGCTAACTTTTGTAATTAATGTAATTGATTTGTACAAATGAAATACGAGTTTCTTGTTGTTTGAATAGTTCGCCTCGTTTTGGTCTTTCCAATAAATATTCTGCTGATGTTTTACACATTTTCATTCTGAATCTTGCTGGATGATTGAAATACCTTTCTGAATTTTTATGTTATTTGATATCGCTTTGGATTTCGTTTTTTTCACAGTAATTTTTCACAGTTTTTTTCACTGATACATAGAATCTATTCGTTCACTTCTAGTCACATTCATGGCACAACTCACAACAAATTACGGTATTTTACGTTGCGTGAGTATTCTTCAGGCTCGTTTTTGCTTCCGTTTTTTCCACGAGCTGTCACCAGTACCATCGAGATATTACACCCTCTGGCATAACTTTCTTCTTTTTCTCAAAAGACTATTGAACGAAAGACTATTGACCCCTCATTCCGATTCTCTTTCCGTATATTTTACGCCCTCTGGCATGCCTTCCTTCTTTTTCTCGATACCCTGAACCCTCATTCCGATTCTCTTTCCGGATATATTGCACCCTCTGGCATACCTTCCTTCTTTTTCTCCATACCCTGAATTCCGATTCTCATTTCGTCCTTCTTTTCTCGAAGCTGTCATTAATAGTCAATATCGCTCTGTGCGCTAGCGCCTCGATTTTTCGGTTGTTTGCATCTGAATTCAGTTTTTTCACATGAATTCGAGTTTTAGTATTTAGGTTTACGCTCACAAACAGCGATGAATTTCGATGATATCGACAAGGAATTGGATGCATTTCAAGCAGCACTAGTCGTGGAAGCAGCACGGTTGAGTCTGCAAGATTCGGTGGGTGGCGCGGCTATTTTCCATTTTAATTTAATTTGGTACCAGCTATCATGTTTCAGCACGGAGTCGACATATCCACTCTTGAGAGTATGCTTGAAGAAGCAAGCTCGCGGAAAGAAGAATTGATGCAGAAGGAGACACTGTTGAATTCTTTGAGGGATCGGATCAGTAAATTTGACGAATATGAAGATATTGGAACAGAAAAGGTATTTCAATTATATAAAATGATGTCGACCCCTGATAATATAAGACTTTCAGCTTTGGGTTAAAGTAGACCAACTAGAAACGCTTTTGAAGAGGATAAAAGCTGGAGTGGATGTAAAGGAAAGACTATTGAAAGAAATACTTGGGAATGCCAGGAGGTAACGTACCAAAGAAATACTCGGATAATGCGTTCACTTATAGATTCATGACTGAATTGATGGGAAATCTACAAAATCGACTCGATATACTGCAGAAGTGTATGTGTAGGGAAGATCATCTTTCCTCACTTCCATTGGACTGTCTTATTCCGATCTTGTCGTTAGTGGGCAGGTGTGTTGAAATGTTATTTTTATTTTCAAGAGATAAATAATAAAAAAATACTCAGGAGCACACTCAATGAACTCGAATGCGTGAGCAAAGGCATGCAGAAAGTTGTGAATCACTCTGAAATTAACAAAATAAAGTGGATTGGGGAGCTGTTTGTGTATGAAGTAAGTCATACTTATTAAATTTTATCATAGTTTTATAAAATTATTTAGGAGAACTACGACCACAAGTTTCATTTTCACTATGATGACAGCTCCGTCGAGCCTATATCATTCCAATTGGCACGAAATTTGCGGCATTCTCCCATTAGAGGTCGTTCGAAGGCGCCCTATTACGTGAGATACTGTGTGAGTTTGTTATTTCCAAGTATAGATTTAGAAATATTTTAACTGCAATTTAACGATTTATGCAGGGTCGTCAGCCCGAGGGCAATTGTATCGGAGAACACACAACTCTACCTGTCCAAATATTTGAAAATATCGATAAACTGCTGGAGAAACACAAATGTAGGAAAATCGCCTTCAAATGGGTAATCAGAGCAATTTAAAAATAAAAACCCAATACTTCGGTTCCAGATCAAAATAGACAATACGTTCTTCGATGGATTCGCATTATTGAGAGACAATGTTACGGATAGGTTGGAATTTGCTGAAGTGTTGATCGATAAATCTCTCAATATGCAAAAGTATGTTTTATTCGATTTTTTTGGAAGAAAACGTTGTTATGAATTTCAACTACATTGCAGATTCGCTGAATTTCTCATGAAAACGAATAGAATCGAGTTTTGGCTGGAGCATCAAGCTTCCTCCTACAATAATATCAATAATATCGTTAAAATTCTTGAAATATTCGATGAATCGTTTCTAACATCGTTCGCGTCAACAAAAAATCGACCCAGTATCGAATTCTATCTGCGAAATTCATTCGAGCAATGTGTAAGTTATAAAACTATGTATTTGAAGAAAAAACGAACTAATATTGAAGATTGCGCGAGTCGATCGCTGGACTCCGTCAATGGAATTCACTCCAATTCTCTTTCGCTTCAAGTCTCTCAAACTTCCAACAATCGAAATGGATATAGAAACAGTCATTGACCTTGCGCGGGTAAGAAAAGCTATTCGGTTCATTTAAAAAAAATGTTATAAATAAAAGTTAGTGGCTAAATTCAAATATTCTCAGATGAGAATGGATACGCATGAGGAATGCAGAGCGGAATGGGAATTCACGTTAACGGACGATTTTGATGGACAAATTCTGGATAAAATCGACCTGAATAAGGTGAATTAGAGTAAAACTAGCGGTAATCTCACTTAAATTTTACTTATCATACTTGAATATGGCATTGTATCATGCTATATCATTTCATGATTTTGTTGCACACTATCATTCTAAGAACACGTTAAAATCATAAAACTGTCATATTTCAGTACGATATGTGGTCGGGTATCGAGGATGGAGAATGGGATGACGAAAACGAGCGATGGTTCACTTTCAATAAGCTATCGAATCAATTCGAATGCACTATCAGAGCCAACCGAACATCTTCCGGTGCTTGGAAAGTGAATGTGGACTTTGACGAGCATGAGGATATTTGATGTTATAGAATAGAATAGATTTATACATGTCGTGCATGTAGGAATTATACAATAAAATATTTCATTGTCAGTACGATTTATGGTCGGGAGTACAAACGGCTTTATTTACAGAAAAGATTTTTTGCCAAATATAAGAACAGATAATCAAAAACCATTTTTATGTGAAATCATGACAACGTCATAAATATTGCAAACAATTTGATTGTTATTGAACTGCATTTTTCCGTTTGATTTATCACGAACGCCAGACGGTTGCAGTCGGAGACGTTACTTTCTTCTTGCCTATGAGAAGCCGTCGAATCTGAAAAATATATAACATATTAGTAAATAATAAGTATTTTAGAAATTTAAAAAAAAGAATACTAACGTTAGGATAATAGACCAGCATGACCCACGGCGCGACGGCATTGTTGTAGGCAAACGCGAACTTGAACAGACCATTGAATGTTTCCGAGCTGGATTGAATTTTACCATTAGCAACTATCACTAGGTCGGATATGAATACTTGAATCCTATTGAATATGAATACTTGAATCCCATTGAATGGAATCGAATATACCTCCAAATAGGATTTCCGAACAGACGAGCGGCGAGCATATCGGGAAGAAACACGAGGACGATCAAGCAACCGCCTAAAATGACATTTTTAAAATTATTAATGTAAATTGGTCACCGGTAGACACTAATACGGCTGTCACGGTGGTCTTGAGGGTCGATTGCGATATGCTCTGCAATTGCATATGATCATTGTATAATATTTCATTTCATCCTAATTTATTTTTAAAAGACTCTAACTCTGCATTTTTTTGCTCGAGTATCGTTTGAATAATTCGAATATCATTACATTTAACGAACCTTCATCCTGCTGATTCGAATTCCAATGTACGCGTAGAGAAAAATAACAACGATTTCCAGTAGGCCACCAATTCCCATAGCGACTACCTGTGTAGTCGATAATAGGTTTGCACTAGAACGAAATAAATGATACCGCCGTCTCTTCATTTTGCACACTCTCTCGCCCGCTCGGTTGACGAGACGGCATTACGAGTTTACACATCCAAATTATAACGGGAATACCTGGTAGACAAGATTCGGAAGATAGCCCTTCACTTCCAGCGCCACTCCTACCGTTCGAATCGGAGAGTTAAACTCGGAATAGCCACCCTGTTTTGGATTTAAACTTCGGAAATTGTGCGAAATATCAAAACCTCGATCGGATAAATTAGCGGAATGCATTCGAGAATAGTCAAAGCCCAGATGACAATGAGAATTTGGCGAACCCGCTGCGTTGACCAGAACTGAATTTTATTTATTTATTTATATATAAATTAAAACAATCATCGATTCTCATACCGTTGCATGCCCTGTCGGAAAGAGCAAAACACTCAATCGATTAACGGCGATTAATAGATGCAAAATTCCAGTGAGCAAAGTGAGCGGTACTACTTGCATTATGGATATCTTGCCCAGCCACCAGGATTGAGACTGAAAATTAAGTGACAATTTGCCTTTTTCAATTGCGGTTTTTCACCTTGTAGAAATCAGGAAAAAGCCCATACGCCGCAGGTTCTTGAATGAGAATGAAGACAATGGAATATAGGAGGTTTGCGGCAACTGAACCCATTTTTACGGAATTATTGATCTATGATTTTTTGTTACCAATATTCGTGAGCGCCGCACGAAAGGAAAAGTCGAGAAAAGACGATTGAGCATCCTTTCTTATCATGACGTAGAGAAATCGACAATGGAGCGGAAACGTGACGATAATTATTGCGTCCGTAATGAAAGTAAGAGCAGTGTCCATTGCGACCTGAATTCAAATTTTGGGGTTTAGAAGCACGTTTAGAAGCACGTTTATCGAAGTAAAGGCGGGTCAGTCCGGTGGGTAGGACGCCTGTAAATTTTCGCAAACAAAAAGAAGCTACCCGCGCTGTGACAGACGAACGACTAAACGAGACTTGCTCAAACCTCGAATTATCTAAGGGAATCAGACGCAAAATGACTAGTGTTCGTTGCCGCAACTGGGTATTATCATGAGTTTCGCCTGGCAGTTCATGTCTAACTATCAAAAAATCAACACAAAAACGTCATTCTACTTCGACTGAGTACATTTTTTTAACGAAAAAAACTGAATACAAATTTCAAACACTTTATCATGGACAGACGTCATTCGTAACATTCATATTAGTTTTTTGAGCTCCACCAACCACAAAAAACGGCCACCATAACCTTGTTCTACTTCGATAAAAGCAAGATATTCAACCGTTTATCATTGGAAATCGTTAACGTTTCTGCGCTTCAATGATCTTATTGAGCGCTGCGCTATCGTCATCCGAATAATGCCTTCCCCCTGCCTGATGCCATTTCGGCAGAGCACAATTGGCGTATTCTCGCTCCAATTTCGTCTCGATCTCGGTGGACATTGAAGCTGTCCGTTGGGGATGACGAAGGACGAAGTCACGCAGCTTAATCGATGTGTTAACTCAAATTATGCCAGTTTGGTTGTGAGCAATCGAACTGAGAGTGGAGCGATCCAATTTGGCATCACAAAAGGGAGGGTGTATCATTTTAGAACTCATGTTTTATAACCGGTACATTTTAGAACTGGACATTTTTTTACTCGGTCATTTTAGAACTCTTGGTGCAAAATGGTGCACAGCGTTCTGACCCCCATTGTTCTCTCCAGATAAGGGTGAACAATGGATGCAAATTTCGCGCCAAAATCCCGACACGAAAGAACTGCAATTTCCCGCTCGATTCAAATCACAGAGCGGGGAGGCGGTCGCTCCCCCCGCCCAGGCCTTGCAGTTCGGTTCATGCAAAGTGAGCGAGTGCGTATGTAAAGTGCTCCCCCTTCTGGTGATAAGACATTTCGACAAAACAAAATGAGAAAAAATGTTTTCGAAAAAGGACAATTCGACAAAAGAAAATAACAAAATACCGATTCGGAAAATAATTTTGAAAAAAGGACATTTCGACAAAAAAATTGAGAAAATACCGTATCGGAAGATGATTTTCGAAAACGGACATTTCGACAAAAACTTTTTGCGAAAATTTTTCATGTCTGAATCGTGTGAGAAATGTGTTTTAATTTGAGTCGTTTGATAAATTTCTGTGTGAGAAATGTCGAGAAATGACATTTCTCGAATTGATTTATCTGTTAATTTTCGCAAAAGTTTTTGTCGAAATGTCCGTTTTCGAAAATCATCTTCCGAAACGGTATTTTCTCAATTTTTTTTGTCGAAATGTCTTATCACCCCCCTTCTCTGTCGGAAGAGAATGCTGTGGGTGTCGCTCCCTTCTTTTACAAGAGTTCTAAAATGACCAATTTTATAATTCTAAAATGGCCAATTCTAGAGTTCTAAAATGACCAATTCTAAAAGTTCTAAAATGATACATCCTCCACAAAAGGGTGCGTAGCCTTTCGTACCTCTTTGACATAGTCTTTCCGAATGTCCTGTTCGGGATAATACCGCGAGCCTCGATAGTCGGGCCCCTTTCCTTGTGTTAGCACTTCGTGCGCAAGTAGATTGAAACGACTGAAAGATTTATTTTTGTTTTTTTTTAATTTTTGATAAATATTTTTTAAACACTAACTGATCGGTAGCGTTAGCCGCATGTTGGAAGAAGAATCTGTGCAAGTCTCTCCAGTGGTCACGAGATCCGGTACGCAAGGCGAATCACCGTATTCTCATCCAGAAAGTTCTTGGCGAGGAAACTGAAGGAGAAATTCTCAGCAAATGAGATGTGCTGGTTAGCGAGCTATCGATTGTATGGGAGAGAGGCAGAGGGGAGGAAGGGGGGAGGAGGACAGTTGATCTACTGTCTCCTCCCGGCCTCTTCCTTTCTCCGCCCCTTCGAACGTTCGTGAAAGGTCAGCTACGAGTGGAATGGAAAATAATCTCACGATATGAAAAAATGACAGCTTTAGGGCTACCTTTTGCAAGAAATCAATTTTTCTTATCTAGTCGTAAAGCTATCCAGGTGAAATGCTTTATTGTTCTCGTAAATAAATTAAAAATAGTTCCACTGCCCCAAGATCGACTTATCTTGATCGGGGAGAAATTGTGGAAAGATGTGAGGTTCAGGTGGAATAACGACCGCTTACCGCTATGGGAATCAAGGAAACCCCGTACTGATCACCTCTGATAAGAGGACGAATTAATCCATTCCGCTGCGCAGTGAATTTTGTTTGACATAATGACGGAAGAAAAGGCAGGCTGATTCCAGTAGGCTGTTTCATTGTTGAACAAACCATCCCAATCGGATCTCCAGAGTTGGAAAAGAGGATTCCAAGATCTGTCTTTATCGCATCGATCGGCGCTGAAAAATTGAATAATTGATCAGTGATAAGAGTTCTTTCGTACCAAAATGAAATTATTCAGACCCCCTTTGGTCAGATTTCCAATCCGACCAGTTATAGCATGCAATGGACAGAAACGGTAAAGAAAACATATTGGATTGCGTACCTTCTGGTCACATCTTCATAATATTCATTTTCTGCACAGCTGAAGTAACTACTCAAAGGGCGAATTATATAATGCTTAAATCATAGTTATATTCATTTAGCTAAATTATTCTTCGGCTTACTGGATTCACATACTGACTGGTTATAACGCGATTTTCCACATATTTTCGAACATGGTCAAAAATTCGGTCGTAGTACAAATAGCCAATGTTGTATGCAGCAACCATCGATTTTCGAATAGCAGAATACTTCAACAATTTCTTGCTCGTTGAATCAAATTTGTATACCATTCTCATCTGTTCTTCGTCGGTGTAATTTCTATTCGGCACAATTAGTGGATCCTCGTAAAATACAAAATACAAATGATAAAATTCATGATCAATCAAGAAGAACGACGAATCTGGTACAGAAATGGTCAATGAAGTCTCTGTAAAAGCTTGATTTCTTTTATTGTTTCAAACATTTTTCGGTAACCATTTTTTCGGAAAACTTTTGAATGCGATTTGCCGTCAATTTCAAACAGGATCGGGACGGTGTATCTCGTTCTAAAAATAACTTATTTATTATAAAAAGTTCGTTAAAAAGTTTACTTGTTATCTCGTAGATCGTAATCGAAATATGTTGTATGATATCGAGTTTGTGTAATTGTAACTGTATTATTTGCCCTTTTCACCATAAGGAACGCTTTTCCAGGCTAGAAATCGATTTTTTTTTCAAATATTTGGCTTCTTTGAACTACCTGATCAATAAAATCAACAAGAAATTCTCTTGATATTGCGGGATCATCGCATGACTTGGAAACAGTATCTATGAAATCGTCAATATCCGCAAAGCGTCCGATGTGATCGGTTAGATATTTCTGCAATGTGGTCAACATCAACAAAGAAAAAATCAATTTAATCTTACCATCATGGCTTTAGTCGACTCAGGACAATAACGGGCCAGCAACCTGATTATTTGCGATGCCTGCATCGTATTTGTAATATTCTTTCAACAGTGCAATTGTTACTTTCTCTGTGCGAACATCATTCGTTGCCGTTAAGTATTGTTTTGTCGTGCTAGGATAAGATAGTTGTTCCCGAAGCGATTTCTCGTGAAGAGACGCAAAAATTATCTTGTAAGATAGGGGATGATGGAGAAATTGCTGAAATTAATCTTATTTACAAACTGCACTACAAAACACGTACGGGCATTGGAGTTTCCTTCATGAGTACATAAGAAAACATGTCGTTCAGCCACATGTGTTCGGTGCGTCGCAAGGATATTTGATTTCCAACGAGCTTAAATATTCTGGTTATGACGAGAGAGTTGATACTGCGCTGACTATCTGTGCCAAATGTCGAATTTCGAAAGCGAGATTTTCGTAATATGGAATATTCCAGAAATTATTTCTGCCGATTGTAATCAAACCAGGTTGAATGGTCAGCGAACTCGCTCCTTCCAATATTACGATGTCTTAAAAATTGCTGTTACAAGTATACTTACTACCTACCTCACCTAGCTTTTCTTTCGGAATTTCGAGAGTAGTGTTGATTAACAATTCCAGATTTCGTTTGAGATATGCTGCAATGTCGACGCGCCATGACTTGGCCAAATTGTCACCATCCTCGACGGGATACGCGTAATATTCGTGTGAATTAGCAGAATGGATCAATCGAACCTGAAACCAGGCAAATATATGATTATTTTTTTTCATTTCGATAACAAAAGAATAAATAATTTCACTTTTCCAAATCCTTTCACGTCAATAAGCTGACTCGCCAGATGGTTTACTGATAGTGCAAATTGATACGTTGCGAGCGGACGTGTTGGCTCAAATTCGGTTAGTGTTCGACTGCAATATGTGAAAAATTGTAAATATATCTCTCTGAAACATAAAAAATAGAGCTTGGCTTACTCATTCCTATTCTCCGTTCTCCTAACATTCGTGTTCGAATAAACATTCATCCCTCGGGGATGATTCACTTGCAGTTGGAATGGAGCCTAAACATGATTGAGTGCATGATTTATTCGAAATACCTTCAATTTCGGATCGTCAAAGCACGGAAACCAGAATCGAGCGCCGGTCGGGAAATTATTAGATGCGAGAATGAAAGGGCCATTGGAATCCCAAGATGCATTCAATTTTGGATCCCTAAAAATATGACATGATTTCATTCTTCGTTGTGCAACCTACCAGTTCTCATAGAGTCCATAACCATCCATCTTTGCAACGCCGCGATAGAATATCTGCGATTTTTTACGTGTAAGAGATTGGACTTTCTATTCTCTTTACCTGCAGAATGAATTTTTCATCATGTTGAATAGTTCTGTTAGCATGAATAGTGATTGATTCCCGTTCGGCATTTGTAGATATTCGAGAGACTTCTGCGCCATTGAACATGATCAGTCTATTGACTAGGATTGCCTGAATCGAATTTGTTTTTTTTTAAATTTTGTTTGAAATTATCAAATAATTTCACCTTCTCAATCGTCAATCCGTTCGAATGAAGTTCGAAGCTGTTAATTGGTCTTTTGATATCAATGTCGATGGAAACGGTTCCTGAATGTTCATATTCTTTCATGTTAACATCAAAAAAACAAATTACTAGGGTTGACGAAGCGGAACGAATTCCGGAAAATCCGAACTTTTAATTCAATTATCGCCTCGTTCCGGAATAGATTAAAAATAGAACAATGCTCATTCCGGAACGAGAGTCGATCCGAACAAAGAAAATTCCTTTGTTCGACTCTCGTTCCGGAAAAGTGGAGATAATTGAATTTATTTTTCGGCCGTTCCAAAAACCGAACGATCAACCCTACAAATTACCATTGAAATCGGATCTCTCCGCTCCCGCATGTCCTCTAACATTCACCGTCAAATCGATTGCGTAGTTTAGAGGAATGACAGCATCAGAAAGTCGCAAATCTTTTCTATTTTTTAGCGAAGTTATTGACTGAAAGTGAAATAAAAATCTCACTTTAGGTGTTTATCGACTTCATTCCATTTTAGTCCTCTCTTGTAGACGGGGAGCGAGTCATCTGACGCATTTACAATTCCAATGAGAAAAATGAGGAGTAGAGGGACAGAAGAGCCCATGTCTTCGAATGAAATGTTGATGGTACGTGGTGGCTTTATAGTAGGTTGCTAATCTAAACATTTACTACGATGATTGATAGCTCTCTTGATTGCATGTTCCTGCGATCGATAACCATAGGAAAGGAATACTTTTTCTCAAATTATTCATTGTGAGAATAAATAGAAATGAAATCGAGTTTGCAGTACGGGATAAAGGAAGGAGATGTGGCAGGCTTTTCCTGGCTTGGTGGGCTTTGTCACTCCAAGCTAAGTCTGCGCGCAAATCACATCAGCAAGCTACGCGTGAGGCTAGACCGCCGTGTTGTGCGTACGTGGTAGGCCGTTTCTTTCGTGCTGCTCGTCATTTCTCTACCACCATGTGGAGATTTGAAGGAGAGGGGGTGAAACGAATCACATTCTTGGCATCAGCCACAGCGTCAACGCATCGCAGAGCCACCTTCAAATGACCATTAATAGATAAGTGTTCATCTATGGTCCGGGGCCAATATTTCTTTCCTGTGTGCAGCACTATATTTTATCAACCCATTTCTCACCATCTCATTAGTTCGCGGAGAACCCGTGATATCCATTCTCGCACTTTTATGGGTGGTAGAGATCGAGACATGTTTCTTCATTTTGCACAATCTCGAACAGGCCAGCAAGTGGAGATAGTGTGTGAAATGAAGAGATCCTTACCCGAATTTCGCGGTTTTATGGGAAAAAATGGCTGGAAGGCGTGAATATAACGTGAAGTATGTATGTAATACTTCCAGCCGCTCATGAGCTCAAACTAGGATAATTTCAGGCTACAAATTTCGTGTATGCAGAATTCATGTATCACTGCTAACAGAGTTTTTACACGTAGCTTCATCTCGACTTGGTTTCTTTCACCGTAGATTTGATTTTAGGATGGACACTGCTCTAACCATCGCTACTGATATCATTATTATCGTCACTTTCCCTCTTCACTGTCGATACTTGTACGTCATGCTGATAAACGATATCACGGTATCTGCGCTGGATTTTGCATTCCGCACTTCACTGACTAGCATTGGTAAGAAAGTTAAATATTTAAAAAAATATCTTCAAATTTTAGTCGTGGCAAATCTACTTTACTCCATTGTCTTCATTCTCATTCAAGAACCGGCGGCGTATGGGTTGTTTGCAGACTTTTATAGGGTCAGATTCAAAAGCGATTTGACTACTGACATCGTTATTTTCAGTCAGAATCCTGGTGGTTGGGTAAGATATCCATAATGCAAGCAGTACCGATCACCTTGCTTACTGGAATTTTACATGCTATGATTGCACTAAATCGATTGACTGCTCTCATATATCCGATTGCGCATGCAAAGGTTGTTGTTGATGGGGTGTAGTGTTGTTGTAATTCAACGTTATTGTTTCCAGTTCTGGTCAGAGAAGCGGGTTTACCGTATTCTAATCGTTATCTGGGCACTGACTATTCTTGAATGCATCCCGCTCATTTATCCAATTGAGGTAAGACTAATCCATCGAAAAAAATATTTATAAAATCAGGGTGGATATACTGAATTCGTATCGCCCATTCGCACTGTAGGAGTGAACCTGGAAGTCAAAGGCGCAGTAGCAAATCTCATTTATCAGGTGAACTAATTTATTTATTTGAATTGATGCAAGGCGTGACATTCGCGCGTGACATACATTCGCAAGTCGGAAGTAGAAAAATCCTTTCCCTGCAATTTTCAGCTAAAAATAAACGTAAGAAGTAAGAAGTGTTGAACCCCTGGTCATTCTTTTTCTGAGTCACACCAGAAAAACAGTTTAACGAAAGGTTTAGGTTATTGCAATGGCTGTGGGAGGTTTGCTGGAGATTTGCGTCATTTTTCTCTACGCATTCATTGGAATTCGAATCAGTCGAATGAAGGTTCGTCAATTGATTTTCAAGAATCTTAAAATGTAGCTCAATCAGAGTGTTGCTCGCTCCACAGTAAAGACAACGGTAGCTGCTGTGCTGGTTTCAACTGGTACATTTTCCTTGCTTTTTTAGCCTCTGCGATGCTATTGATCATTGCCGATTTTGCTCAAAAAAATAAGACAAAATTATTGTTATTTTCAGGCGGGTGCGTGATCGTGCTAGTGTTTCTCCCGCACATGATCTCAACAAAACTATTCGGTTTCCATATTTGGAGGTACATTTCAATCTTACATGGGAATGATCTCAACTCACATGTCCCGATTTTCTTCAAAAATTTAGGACATACTAATTTGACTGCGCTGATTTCAAATCTGTTTTCAAAATCTGCAACCGAAATCGTTGAAGCGAGTTGTAGATTTTTGAAGATTAGCACGTGATTTCTTAAAAACCGTTTTCGCGAGATGTAAGGAGTTCGTTCATCACCCCTTCCATCAGCAGTGGTGGCCGAGTGGATAGGAACGTTGACTAGGAGGTGGTAGGGGTCGGTTCGAATCCACCCATGTGCAACTTTTTTTGCTTTTTTGCTATGTTTTTTTCACAAGTTCCAAGCATCGGAAATCATTTTTTATCACGTACAATACGACCGTGGTGTACTCATTTCATGAAAACAATCATTTCATGCAAAAAATTTTTTTCGATTATTTTGGCATTGGAGGGGCCATTGAATGGAGGTGAAAAGTCGAAGAAATTTTTTTGCATGAAATGATTGTTTTCGTGCGGTGTTACCCCACGGTCGTATTGTACGTGATATAAAATGATTTTCGATGCTTGGATCTTGTGAAAAAAACATAGCAAAAAAAGCAAAAAACGTTGCACATGGATGGACTCGAGTCAAACGTCAAACGTTCCTATAGTCAAAGTCAACGTTCCTATCCACTCGGCCACCACTGCTGATGGAAGGGGTGATGAACGAACTCCTTACATCTCGCGAAAACGGTTTTTGAGAAATCACGTGCTAATCTTCAAAAATCGACAACTCGCTTCAACGATTTCGGTTGCAGATTTTGAAAACAGATTTGAAATCAGCGCAGTCAAATTAGTATGTTCTAAATTTTTGAAGAAAATCGGGACATGTGAGTTGAGATCATTCCCATGTTAGTGGTGATTTTATTGATTTCATTTCAGCGATGCCGTGTTCAACAGCCTGTTCAAGCTCGCATTTGCTTATAATAACGCCGTTACGCCGTGGGTCATGCTGGTCTACTATCCCAATGCGAGATTATATTTTTTAAAAAAATTATAAAATAGATAGTCTTAGATTCGACACCTTCTCCTTGGCAGAAAGACGCACAAGAATTCTAAGGCTACTCCCTGGTTTCATAGCAGGCGAAGCACATTCGGATAAACCGTAACCAAATATTATATATCAACGTTCAAACGATAAAATATTCTTTAAAAAATGTCTATTTTTGTAATCGACTTTATGTGGTGTTGTTAATTAAGGTAATGATTTTTTTCTATGATGCATACCGAGTGTAAAAGGTAAAGGTCATCCCGTTAATCAAGGCACTTGCGTCCTGCGGGGGATCACTGCTAGGCCAGTGATCCCCCGCAGGACTCTTGCATCACTCGGTATCATGAGATCATGAGATACCGAGTGATGCAAGAGAAATTTCAAGAAATTGGACCGGAGAACAATATTTGTCATTGAAACTTTTAATTACGATATATTCACATTTCCATTGCTTAAAGAAGGTGTCCCACGAATATCTGGCTTACTGAGTTCTCGAGGCGAGGTGGTGGGTCGCTGTTACCCGATAACACTTTCGAAACTCCCAATTCACCATTTTTCGTTTGAACTGAGTTATGATCAATTGGCTGCACGCCAAGTGACCCTGAAATGCAGGCAACGAGCGAGAGAGCGTGCGGAATGAGGAGAGCGCGCCCTCTCATTCCTCACTTTGCATAGTCACCCGCGCGGTTAGTGGGACGCCTTCTTTAAATTTTCCTAAAATAATTCCGCTTTAACCCTTGAAAATCTAACTCTCACGAAAAAAATGGTTCCGTGCAGCTTTGCAAAACCTGGAGAGCTATTCATGGCCCATTTACCAAGGAAAAGGCGCTCTCCAAATTGTTTTTAATGAAAGTCCCGTGCTCTACTCTCAAATGAGAAATGAGAAGGTCTCATTAGTAGTGCACTTGAGTGGTAAGAAAATGTCTCAACGTAGCATGTGATCTCTAGTTTAGCTGAGTATTTACAATTCTGAAGATTGATGGGAAGGCCTTGTGATTGTGAACTCATGGCCAAATAGTTGTCTGGTGATGCGGAGTCAGTTTTGCCTTTAGCGGGTTCTGATCGGATAGCAGGGCTCAGCGTAGTTCACTCTCCGTTCACTACAATTCAGAACGCGCGCGTAACACGTTCGCTCTTGTTTATAGTTTCGTGACCTGTTCACGTGACTTTAGGAAGCGTGTTCATTGTCAAAAACATCTGTGCTGTGTAAAGGTAATGAAGAGTTGCTATACTCTCGACGTTCTTGTTTCTTCGATGTTCGCATGCCGAATTATTGCCCCCTAACAAGAATTGTAAAGCCTAATCTCAGAAATTGTTCTACAAGTTGTCATACAAATTCCCGGTGCAATATGAACGTTTTTTTCAGCAAAAAGCGTTTCCCAAGTTGGCAAAGCAAACCTTAGAAATCGGATTATACGCGAGTCAGTTTCCCTGAGAATCACGCCTACTTTATTTTCCATGACTTTTCATACATTTCCCGAGCAGAGGTGGGACAGGGGGCAGGGTGGCATCTGAATGTTGGGAAATTCTGTACGATTTACTTGCACAAAAAATATTTATCGCACTTGTTGCCCAATTTCTTTAGAATAATAACGGTCGAGATCGAGATAGAATAATAACGGTTGAGATCGAAGTGGTGTAGTGGTCTAAGGCGCCCTCCCATTCCATTCCACGCGGGTTCGATTCCCGGCCGTGACACCGACTCCGCCCCACCAAGGTGCCCGAAAGGGAAATTGGAAGTGACTAGATCACGCGGTAAAGTAGGTCCGAAGAATAGATTGGGCCCTACGAAAGTAGGTCCGAAGAATAGATTGGGCCCTACGGACTGAATTGGCCTTAAAAATAGTCACTGGCCTAGCAGTGGGCTCCCGCAGGACTTCGTGTGCCTTGAGTACGGGGTGAACCTTTACCTTTTACTAATAACGGTAAGGCGGATCTATGTTGTTGTGCTCATCAAATGAGTGGAAAATATTTTGCGATGTGCGGTAAATTCCGGATCTGCTCAATTCTTTGACAACCGGCATTATGCACGCAGAAACCGAGTGGACGTGAGAACATTTTTGACGCTACAAACCTTCATAATCTTACAGGAATAAGCATGAGAAAATATATCGAAAAATTACTGGGAAAGGTGCAAAAAGAGCGGTTTGTCCCCAGAAAGTGAGTATACTCGTGAAACGCCTCTAAATACATCTTGTTTATCGCCCACACGTAGCGCGGTGAGCTATGACACCACAATGTATTTTTTGTGGCCGAGATTTGTCGCAGTTGGTCAACACTGATTGCCTTAAACTAGATACTACCCTAATCTATTCATGACAATTTTTTCAAATTGTGTACAACCTCTTGACCAAAAAATTTGCAACGCCTTTCATTCTAGCAAGAACAAACCTATGCGGGCTACAATTTTGAAAATGGTGTATGCATGAAATTATTACCAGCCTTTTCTCGCGAGCTCTAACTAGGATAATTCGAGGCTGCGCATTTCTTGTAAGCCGATGTCTCACCTCAAAAAAAAGATAGTTTTTAGGCATCACTTTATCTCTATTCTGCAAAAAATGGACATCGCTCTAACCATCGTCACTGACGTTATCATTCTCGTTACCTTCCCTCTCCATTGTCGATATTTGATGGTCATGCTGAGAAGCGATGTCACAATAACTTCGCTAGACTTCGCGTTTCGCTCTGCGTTAACAAGTATTGGTAAGTTAATCGAATATATAAAAAAAAATTAAAAACTGAATTTTTAGTTGTGGCGAACCTAATTTACTCCATTGTATTCATTCTCATTCAAGAACCAGCGGCGTATGGGCTATTCGCTGATTTCTATAGGGTTAGAATCAACGTCCTTGCATTTCCTAATAACTTTTTTTCAGTCTCAATCCTGGTGGCTGGGCAAGATATCCATAATGCAAGCTGTGCCAATCACTATGCTTACTGGCATTTTGCATTCCATGATTGCTCTCAATCGAATGAGTGCTCTCATCTTTCCTATGGGACATGCAAAGGTTTGTTGTTGTTGTTTTTTTTGTTGATATTCATTGTTATCGTTTCCAGTTCTGGTCGGAGGATCGAGTTCATCGCATTCTCATTGTTGTCTGGGCGCTGACCATTGTCGAATGTATCCCGCTCATCTATCCTATCGAGGTTTTACCGAAAATAATGACCAATTATCAACAAAATTCCGAGCAGGGTCGCTACACCGAATTCGTATCGCCCATTCGCTCTGTTGGAGTGAATCTGGAAATAAATGGTTCTATTCCGAATCTCATCTATCAGGTAGTCACATTTTGTGTCGATATTCTCTGTTTCAAACATACTCATTGTTTTATGATAAGGGAAACAGATTCACGACGATGTGAATGTTTGAATAAAACCACATTTGAAACTTCTTTTGGAACCTCTGTGAATGTGCTATGTAGGGAATGAGTATGATAGGGAGGGCATACTCTACGACCAAATTATGGACCAAAATAACAGAACTGTTTGCCTGATCAGTCAGACTGATGATCAGTCTGACGAATTGATGTGGAATTGTCATAGAATAATACCCACCTTGAACTTCCTTTTCCGCCAGTTTCTCTCTAATTTATAACTCTGAAAGAAACTGCGAGAATAGGGTGTTTGATCTTAAAATTGCTGATGTATCGCATAGTTTGGTAACATTTATAACCAAATTCTTGTCCAAATGCCTGCAAATGGTTATCGGAATCACTGCGAATTGAAGTATTCATAAAAGTCAATGCATTTAGGGTATTGCAATGGGCTTGGGCGGACTTCTCGAGATAATAGTCTTCTTTCTCTACGCCTTTATCGGAATACGAATCAGCCGAATGAAGGTTCGTCAAGTGGTTTCCTTTTTGAATAACATAGACATGTAGCTCAAACAGAATGTTGCTCGGTCGACGGTCAAGACTACAATTGCTGCTGTGCTCGTGTCAACAGGTGATTATTTTTTCTAGTTCTATCTTCTTGTTTGTCGTTCGGATGTCTGCAATAACGTACACAAATGGCTTTTGAACTAAAAAATATATAAATTACCAATAATTATCAGGTGGAAGTGCAATCGTGGTCGTGTTTCTCCCGCACATGATCACCACTCAACTGTTCGGATTCCATATTTGGAGGTTCGTTCCTAACTTATAGGAGGAGTAAACTCAACGTTTTCGAGAGTAGAATGACAATATGGACCTTGAGTTTACTCCTCCTCTAATGGTGGTTCTACTGATTCCATTCCAGCGACGCAGTATTCAACGGTCTATTCAAACTTGCGTTTGCCTACAACAATGCCGTCACTCCGTGGGTCATGCTGGTCTACTATCCAAACGTAACTATTTCAAAGAAAAAAGACACTTTTATCAAATAAATTCTTTCAGATTCGAAGACTGCTTCTCTGGAGGAAAATTGTTCCCAGTCCTTCGGCTACTATGAGAACTACAGTTTGGCTTTCCTCGAGGAAGCAGAACACGGAATCTTGAATACATGCAATATCCTCGTAATAAACAAGTTGTAATGCATGAAATTTGAAAATTTGGGCTCTGTACGAATAGACGTTGCCCATGGAAATAGACGTTGCCCATCACAATAGAAGTTGCCCAAGACGAATTTTTCATTTCATTGATTCGTGTACATTTCGACGTGACATTATTTTGTTTTGTATTGTTTCTTCAGATGACTATCAATCGGCATGCAGTCTTTATCATTAATAATCTACGTGAAAGTGAATCAGCTATTGATAACAACGATAGGGTCATCCCCATTTCCCTTCCCCTCGACTACCAGCAGTGCCCCTCGACAACCACTGCTCGGCCTACCACCACTGTTGCCCCCTCGACTACTGCCAGATCCAAAGCCACAACTACCGTTGCCTCGACTGGTAGATCATTACACCCCCGTTCCTCTACTACTTCACCCACTACCACTGCTTCCATTCCACAACAAGAGCATCTCGTAGAACTTCAACAACCACTTCTGCACCTCCCGCGAGAGGCGGAGGTAAAAGGGGAGGCTCAGGAGGAAAGCGCCCTAAACCTTAATTTTCTTGTTGTATTCTAGTTGTTATGATGATATTTGTTGTTGTTGTTGTTTTTTGAATACATAAAGATACTTGATGCATGCCCATTGATAGTCATCTGAAGAAACAATACAAAACAAAATAATGTCACGTCGAAATGCACACGAATCAATGAAATGAAAAATTCGTCGTGGGCAACTTCAATTGTGATGGGCAACTTCAATTGTGATGGGCAACTTCTATTGTGATGGGCAACTTCTATTTCCATGGGCAACGTCTATTCGTACAGAGCCAAAATTGTTTACTGGTGCATATGAGGCTCGAATGTCTTTCAATGCGTTGTGAAAGCCATCCAGTGGTCATTAATTGCGTACCCAGTGCATTTGTAGGGTGGTTGGTGCTTGGCCTAGAACATAGTTCATCTGGCTCCTTGGCAAAGCAAATGTGCAAAATATATTATTCATGGCGCCAACAAAACACCTATTTTCAGATTCTCTACTGATTATCGCAAACGTTTTCAAAATTGCCTGTTTGCGCGTAAAAAATTGCGCGAAATGACAAATCACTGAGTATGCATTAGTCACAGTTAGTAAAGGTTGCATTCGACTGGCCTTACTAAACCTGTTTATTGCACATCGCATCTCCTTTTAGTCACACTTTTTCTTCAAATTACGACCATCCAAAGTGTGGAAAATATCTTTAATTCATTTTTATGATTATTTCCACTAATTTTGAACATATTTCTCGAATCCACCCACTGGTATGCCTCAATTTGTTAACAATTTTGATTGCCTCTGGCATGCCTGAACCAGTCAGAATGCGATTGGCTTCGTCCATCCGATCTTTCGCTATAAAAATATCCCCCAATCTTCTTCAGAACCAGTTCTCCTGTGTTCCTCTCCAGTCATGCTCGCCACTCTTCGTTCCTCTGACGGCCAAGACTTCTTCGTTGACCCTGACATTCTCAAGCATTCGGGAACGCTAAGTGCTGTGAGTTAATCCCTCCCACTTTCTTCGAAGACTCTCATTGCCTTTACCGTTTTCATTATAACTTTTACCTCATTTCATTGATTTGCATGCATTTTCAGTTCGAATACTTCACTGAGCCTATCACACTTCCCAACGTCACCGGGGAAATTCTCCAGCTGGTTATCGAGTGGCTCGAGCATCACAAAGATGATCCTGTAGAGGAGATTGATGACAGGGCTGAGATCATCCTCCCGACGTGGGATAGAAATTTTCTCGAGGTTAGTTTCAGGAGTTATCATTTTTGAGCTGATCATTTGAACCTTTTGAATCTCATATTTTATTGCAGCACAGAGTTCTGCAACTAGAATGTGTTTTTATTCCGTCTGTTTAAATATATAAATTCAGCCTCTCCAATACACAAGCAAAGCTATTGAGATCACTGTTGCCTCAAGCTATCTCGAAATCAAGAAACTAATGGGCATGGCATGCAGAGCCATTGCTGACACTTTCAAGGTTTGTTTTGCGTCAATCCTGCCTTTATTAGGCGTTATGCGAAATGGGACACCGGTGATATTGCTGATTTTTAAGGGCAAGACTGGGGACCAGATCGGAGTCGAGTGAGGAGCGCTGAGACGCGATAACGAGGAGTGGAGGGACGATTCGGACTGGACCGTGGAATGATCGCCGTGCGAATTGTAAATATTCATTTCGAAACATTTGAGATCTCATTGTGTATTTATGTTATGTGAAACCGATAAAATCATATGTTTGTAAAATTGTCTGTCGATTGAGGAAATATAAACAATGGAAAGAGCACAACATGAAACAAAATATTCAAAATGCATTTTCTCAATACTGAAGCGAAACAAATATAAAACAACCGCATCTTTTAAATTGTTGTTATGCACAGTATTCCTTCATTTTTCATTATTGGCGACTAATTATCAATTTTGAAGATTTAAAGAAGAGCCTATCTCGCTCATACACATGCATATCATTCGGCTCTGCAAGTTCCCGTCCAATTTCAACTTGCTTATTAGTAAGGTGCAAAGTACGGTATTGATATCAGCTCGATGCCTATTCCGACACTGCAACTTCATAATCCATTAGTACCATCGATGGTCCGTACAATGCACCCGTCCCCTTCGTGTTTCGTTGATCTTAGGGAATGAACCGCAGTTGCACCCTATTTCGAGAATAAAGGGCACGGAATGAAAAGAAGGTCAGAGCAGGATAGGTTGAAGATTGAAGATTGCGTTCCATTGGACAGCTATCGCGCTTGAAAGTTTGCACTTGCGCTAGAAAGGGATCTTCTACCAATCACGTCGCTAGCAGTCACTATACGCTGCCATCCATCGAACGCGCACACGAAATATTTACCGTGTTTATTCATCTGTTGGGTAGGTATATTACGATTTCTACTTGTATCTTTATTCTTTTTTCCTTTTTCAAATTCCTATTCTGTTGATATTTTAAATCAGAATGGGAACGACGGTGTCTTACTGATCCCTTTTCTTTTCTTTTCTTAATTCTAAAAGAAGAAAAGAAGTTTACTGATCCCTTTCGTATTGTACCTACATGTACACTACGAAGAAAATTGGAGGGAAAAGGCCAAAGAAATTGGAGGCTACGGCCAGTTCGATATAAGTAAACGCACCAGAAAGCGGCATCACACATTAACTACACTAACACTAGCACTATAAGCACACTAGCATATCTAACTTGCCTTTCTTAGAAGAATGTGTGGTTATTATAGTTGTGCCGCATCAACCGAGAAGAGCATCAAGTTCATTCGGCTATCAGTAGCCTTTAGTAAACTGAGATAATAGGATTACGACATTTCTCATTCTCGATATTACTCCGTTTTCTTGACTGTCTAGCAGTTGTAACATGTGTATCCAATTTTATTTTTTCTTCTTCTTTTTTTTCTTCAATTTTCTTCTTTTCGATATTTCTACTATGCTTCATCTTTGTTTTATTCTAATTTCGAGTATCACGATACGTCTTGATTAGAGTTCGAAATACGGATAATCATCTCTTCATTCTTGAATCTATCTCACTGGCCAGAGAGGCGACATAGTCTGCGAAATGAAGAGACGATTACACTTTTTTCGGTCTCTAATCTTGATCCTCATGAGATTTCTCCTTCTTGAAAATGCCATTGATCACATCACGCCGATAATGAAGACATACAATTACTTCATTTACCGATTCTTTTTTTCTTTTCGATATTCCTACTCTGCTTCATCTTTGTTTTAGTTAAAATGATTATTATGTTTATACCTCATGAGAATTCTGCTTCATGAAAATGTCATCGATCACATCACGCCTCTGAATACATTTACTTCCTTTGCCGACATTAACCATCTCGCCGCCTACAATTGACATTAACCATCTGCTCCGCAACTTGTTATCACTTAGAGTAATAAGTTGTTAATAAGTTGGGTTCTGCCGTATCAACCGAGACGAACAGTCATCATAAGATTTGTGCCTGTACTGTCTTGGTATGCGCGTGCGCCTCATTTCTCTCACAGCATTCATTCTAGGCCGATATCGATGAACTCATCCCTTCCGTACGGCTTCCACATCGATCGAGATTTTCTAGTGCCGGTCTATTTCAGGTAGGAAAGTTACTGCTTACAATCGTAATATTGTATCTACTCAAGGTTCCTTACCATCTACGGATATTTCATTTTGATCGTGCATTCTGTTGCGTTTTATCTGCTAATATTTCACACGAAAGTATGGGTCCGAAGCGTCCGTGCTGGCTACTTGCTCAATCAGGTTTCACTGATATTATCATATATTAAATTTTAAAAAGCGATAACAATAGATTGTTAATATTCTCATTGTAAGATAGTAATAGGTAGTGAGTGCAAGTAAAAAAAATATTTCAATATTCTCATTCAGGTGCAAATGCTCTCGCACGATGTGTGGGTGTGCTTCATCTTCCGCGCATGGACCTTACAGCCGTACCCAATTCTCATCCTCAACAGTCCACTCGCAGCGCGCATCGGAGGACCGAATGCTTATGTATGGCAATTGATTTAATCGTAGGTGTTCAAGCCCCACATGGCTGTGCAACCATCAATGCCAGTGTCTTGGACACCTATGAATCTAATTGGTGCTAAACTCGCTGAATCCGTTCATTACAGATCATCGAAAACGTCTTTATGATGCATGCCGTATGCATTCTCCTGTTCATGCTACTGATGATGCATCAACAAATAATGCCGCGTACAAGCAAGATTGTCTTCCCACGATGGCGAGTTTATTGTATTTGATAGGGCTGCAGGTCGACATTAATAGCATTGCATCAACTTCCCTTGCACTATTGCAAAGAAATATCATTGCACTATTGCACGTGTGTGCCATTTTAGAGGTCATGCACTATTGCAATGCAATACTATTGCACTCAAAGTGCGAACGAGAATGAGGGTGCAAAAATATCGATGTCGGAACCCGCAACCAAAAAAAGTCACCCATGAAAAATAATTATCCGTGTGATATTCAGGTCTCGCAATCTGTTGATGTGTTTCATGTACGTCTTGCTCTCACTTAATCCCATTTCCACATATTTCACAGTGTCCGAGCCTCCGAACAAAGCCGAGATTCTGCAGGTACACTCTTTTTTAATATCTATTACTGAGTAAACAATTTTTAGCGCAAAGAATTTGCGTGGGCTCGGGACCTCATTGGAGACGTTGTTGTACTAGGAGACCTGGGACGATGCAGCAATTACACCTACAGTATATCATTACCATTGATATATGAGGCGGTTTGCGTTAGGATCAACAAGCCTCGACGGGGGTCGGGAACAGGTAAAAAATCAAAAGTGCTCAAAAGTTGGCTCTAGGGGTTGTTTTCGATGCTGAACAACCTGGTATGGTCGATTTCGCAATATGTCCCCTTTTCGCTCCAGGGAGGCACCCCCTCATTTTGCCTGAAAATGCGTTTTTCGAGTTTTTCTCGCCCGAAACTCGTGAAAAAGTCGAAAATTTTCGCGACCTAAATCAGAATTTCGAGCTCTATCTCGTGGTTATGTTGAAATGTCATGATTGTTTTCCGTTTTCGAGAAAAAGACGATTTTTGACCCGATCGAGTGCGGGCAAAATCCTTTGGCCAAGTGAAAGAGCATGTTTTTACGATCATTTTGCGCTATTTGGTTAGATATTTGACTGTCACAAAAGATGTTTTATAACGATTTTTGTGAAAATGCGAAAAATAAAAATTTCTGAATACCCCCGTGTTGGTGCTCATTTTGAAGAGCACGTTGAGCTGATCATTTTTTGTGTTGGACTTTTTCATGAAAACATTTCTTTAGGAAGTTACAGCTATCGAAAATGTTGTTATCGGACATCTCGTGAAAAAGGAGAATTTGAGCGATTGTAACACCATAAGGAAATGTTTTCATGAAAAAGTCCAACACAAAAAATGATCAGCTCAATGTACTCTTCAAAATGAGCACGAACACGGGGGTATTCAGAGAATTTTATTTTTCGTCTATTCACAAAAATCGATATAAAACATCTTTTGTGACAGTCAAATATCAAACCAAATAGCGCAAAATGATCGTAAAAACATGCTCTTTCATTTCGTCAAAGGATTTTGCCCGCACTCGATCGGGTCAAAAATCGTCTTTTTCTCAATAACGAAAATCATGACATTTCAACATAACCACGAGATAGAGCTCGAAATTCTGTCATAGAACTTTAGAATTTGAGAGTTTTTGACTCGTTTCTGACGAGAAAAACTCGAAAAACGCATTTTCAGGCAAAATGAGGGGGTGCCCCCCTGGAGCGAAAAGGGGACATATTGCGAAATCGTCCATACCAGGTTGTTCAGCATCGAAAATAACCCCTAGGGCCAACTTTTGAGCACTTTCGATTTTTTACCTGTTCCAGACACTTGTTGATCCTAAAGCAAACCGCCTCATATTTGGGAATAGTCGTTTGTTTCATGTGTCTACGTCATACTCGCATCGATAATGATCAGTGCTCCCACTCGAGTCCTTCTTGTCGTATCATCCGTTCGATTTCTCAAGAAACAAGTACGTTGTTTTTATTGTTATTATTACTTTTCAATTTTCTATTCAACTGATGAAAATTTTCTATTCCAGTGATAAAAATGCTGATGAAAAAAATCCGATTCCAGGTGTTGATAACATCCAACGCTACGAGAATGAAAAGACTCATCATAGAAGTGCTCACAAAACAGGTACATAACACCATAGCATAAAGGTCGTGTACTCACGAAGGGCACGTGTGTATTCTGACCTTTCGATAATAGAGTCTAGGGTTGACTGTTCGGAATGACGGAATGGATTCAGAAATCCCGTAGATTATTTTTTCCGGAATAACGTGAATTTGAATGGATGCAAATTGACCCCTTGGAAACGGAATTTTCCGTTTCCGTTTCGTCAACCCTAATAGTGCCCATCTTGCACTTTTGGATATCTGAACTTTTCTTGTTTTCACTTCCCTTTTTTGACTAACAAATCACAATTTCAGACTGCTTGCGTCTCCGTATTCTACATTTATCCAGTGTTATTATATGCAATAACATGCGAATTTCAACTCGGATTTCTTCCCGATTTCGCCCTTGCCTTTGTTAGAATTGCCTTCGTGGTTGGTGACATTTCATAATTTGGGTGGTCAGAATATACGAATCTGTCTCTTTATTTCCCCTGCAAGAAATGAATTGTATTCAACAGAGATTTTCCCAGGTGCTGTACATGCTCAACAGTTCCGCACAATTTGTCATTTTATTGTCAACGAATATGCCTTTTCGCAAGGCACGTTTATCGTTTGTAAAGAAAGCTAATGATACAACTTCTTCAGGTTCTGAAAGATTTTGCTGGACGCTTGCTACATTTGTGCAAGCGGGAATATAAAACCGAGCAATCGACTAGTATTGTAGCCCCTTGGCCACCGTAAGGAAGAATCTTTTTTTTAAAGATAAATTATAATATTTTAAAGTGCACCATAGCAAAAGATGTGACAAAGGACAGCATCATACAATCTATCCTCGGATTTGGCTACAAATTCAAACTTGATCTGTACACATTTAGTAGCATTCTGTAGCTATGCTTCTTCTGATCTTCCACCTGGATGATAAAGCCGTTCTAATATAAATGTTGTTATTGCTACTCTTATCACATCACACCCACATGGTTCATTACGCAAAACAGAAGGAAATGTGTCGGTGTTAATGATCGAGAATGAATGCAGCTTTTTGAGTGACAAACATCACTACTCTCAGTATGATATTATGTATTGTGGGTAGTGTTTTGGGCATACAGCTGGCCTTACCAGTGTGCCCCACCTATCATTGCTTGTGACTGTAAAATCGCTTGACGTGAATACACCGTTACCTTTACCTTTGGGCATTCTACAGTACCCTGCGTTTCTCCGCAGGAATTTAAAAATTCCAGTGTGATCAGGTTTAAGCATGCAAATAATGGTTGCGATAAGCGATAATTCAAGGCTTGAAGCACGTCGCCGAACGAACTTCCCATCCGCCTCCATTGTTATTATTGCCCCTCATGATCCTAATTCCAGCTTGGCATCGAATGCTGTAGTTCTGAACTCAAATCATGTCTTTAATTTCTCCGTCGCTCTACTGTAGCAAAAAAATCTGACCAATAATTACGGAAAAAAGCAAATCTTCACCTTTGTACTGGGAGCATCTCCAAGCCATATCTGCCTAATATCGGAGCGGGTTAAGTAATACCTGAAATTGTCAGCAATTGCACCGTTTAGAAAAAGTTCAAGGAGTAAAAAAGTAGATATACCACAAATATACCGTTCTAAGCTATTTTAGTGTTCGGGATAACGGCGTATTAGCAGGGGAAATGATTAGAAGCGAACAAACTGCTCGAATACTATTGACTGAATCCGCAGTGATAGATTGCTTACCAGATTGCGTGCATTGGATTTGCACAGACAACATCCCTCTCAACAGCGGCTGGAACTCCAATTTTCTCATTATCCGGTATTTTCGGAAGAGCCGGGCATGGACACTGGCCGGCTGGGACGGGTTAAATTGGTAATTTTTCGAGTCAGTCCTTCAAAACTGACTTGAAATCGCGCAGCTCACAGCCTTGAAATAAACGGTATTGCGGCTGTGATTTGCAGGATCATCCTCATATATCCACAGTTGCTTTGACGCGTCATACAACAATCTCTGATTAGTATCGTTATCCATCGTTACTCGATTTCCATTCTCGTCTATACCTCTGAAAAGTTTTCTGGTCGGTCGGATACCGGTGAATAGTGCAAACCTCAAGATGTAAGTTCGATCAGGTTCGTTTCTCCAGTTTAAGTCGATCATTAAGAATCGCGCAGTTATCGCTGCTAAGACCTGATGAAGGCGTTCTTAGGCACTTGTATACTTGTCGATCGGGAGTCCATTCACCACTGTTTCTTCTGAAATTCTTCATTTTTGGGTTGAGTGTCGGCAGTCTTGTGGAGTGCGCAATACGGGCAACCGTTTCTTCATTTCACATACACCCTTAACCGGACAAATGAAGAGAGAAAGTATGTGAAGTAAACAGAATCTTACATGCACTTTGGGTAGTTGCTTGGCTCAATGATCTTTGGATCGGCTGGATTAGAGATATCGAAGAGATCTGTGAATTCCGGGCAAGAGGCGACCTGAAATGGAAAAATACAGCTGTAATTCAGAGCCGATTCATACGATAGCATCTGCTCCTTTCGTCGATAGGAGTGCGCCGCCAGCTTGATAATATCGCGTGCTGACGGTTACAGTTGATTCGATAGTACTCACAGCGGGGCAAAACTCTGCGAGATTGATACATAGTTGAGCTCGCATGGAAATGCGCTTTCATTCGTTCCTATTTTCTTTCAACAACGATGAAATGACCCACTAATTTTTATCAGGCATTTGTATACTTGCTTGTTGGGCGTCCATTCACCACTGTTTCTCCTGGAATTTTCAATGTTTTGCGTTGATTGATATATATCTCACATGCACTTTGGGTAGTTGCTCGGGTCAACGATCTTTGGATCGGCTGGATTTGAGATATCGTAGAGATCGGAAAATTGCGGACAAGTTGCGACCTGCAATGAATAAAAAAAAATAAGAACACGGAAGTGATTCGTACCATAGATTTTTCGAATTGCGTTGAAAGTAGTGAGCCCCCAGCTTGATAATATATTGTGCTGACGGTTTCAATAGACTCGATGGTAGTCACAGCGGGACAAAACTCTGTGAGAATGGTACGTAGCTGATTGTGAGGTTGATTAATGGGAGTTTCGCAAGTGTGATATGGATGTCTACAATGTGACGTTGTAAAGGAGTTGGAAACGTCGGATTTCTTTTTAAATTAATTAAAGTGACGTACTAATATTAGGAATGGCCGCTATCGATGTCGGAATGCACGCGTTGATTGGATGGATGAAAGTAGAGAAGAGCAGTATTAGGACGAGAATCGATGGTGCAGATATCTTCATGCTCGGTGATGATATGTTATTAGTTTGTATTGTGGTAATCAAAAAAAGACTAACTGTACTTGATGGGATAGCCGACTGTGATATATGCGTGCACTAAATAGGCTATTCGTCCATCGAACGTCCTTTTCTTGTTTCGTTGGTGGTGGAGAATGAGGAAGTTTCGGCTCACTCTTACTGACAAAAATTTACTTCTCGGAGTGAATTAAAGGTCAACGCGATCCCAAATGGAAATCTCATTTACACTAGAAAGATATAGAAATCGTCTTGACGAAATAATACGGCAGACACTTCACAGACTGAAAACACGTATCCTGAGAATATTTTCCATTCCACTCGTGCTAACCTTCGACGAACGTTGGATGCGGAGAAAGGAAGAGGCCGGGAGGAGGCGGTAGAGCACCTGTCCTCCTCCCACTTCCTTCCTCCCTCCTCCCTTGGAATTTTTCCTTTTTTCCGGAAAGACTTTCCTTCAAGGGAACCCTAGTCGTTAATAAGTAGTGCCCGCAAGTCCCGCCCTCTTTGGTGTGTCATGATTTTGCCAAAAAGCGAGAAAACAAAAACACAAAGCTCGTTCTAATCCAAATCGCGCGTTCGTCATCGCTATGGATAGCTCTCACCATCCCCTATCGATTGAGTACTGCCCAAAATTTGCAAGTAGATCAAATTTGAATTTAAAGGAAAGGAAGATGTCGTTTTCACGGGTTGCTACAATTCTCGATGTCAAAGTCTACCGTAGACGACCCAATATCCCGGAGAAGTACCCATATGTCTGCAGGTACAGTATTCAACACAATGCGACAGTGAAATTGGTTGAGAATCAACCACTTTTATTCAAGGGTTGTACTCAATGGGGAGGTTCTTTCTGCGGACCATGCCGTCTCCCTGGAACCACTCGCGGCGGAACTGCTTGGCGGCTCCATCGGGGGTGTTGGTCCACTCGATGGTCACACGATCGTTGTTGGTGTCCTGAAGAGGAAATGTTAGCAGATACTGTATTGGTGAGAAGGGTTTGACTACGGTAGGATAAACTGTAGAAGTCGTTCTCGGGTACCGTCATGAAAGTGGTGTATGGCTACGAAAGGATACGGTACCGGGGTAGGCGGGGTTCGGTAGGGGTATTGGCTTGTCAAGATACGGTAAGATACAGTAATTCAGGCAGATAAGGGTGCGATAGGATGGGACAGAGGCTGTAGGGTGGGTTGGGGGCGGTGTGAGGGTACGGTAGGTAATGGGCCGGGGCTAAACCGTACCTCCTGGCCGTAGGCGAAGGCGTCGCAGGAGACGGCGATGAGAGCGTTCTCCTTGGGGTCGAGCACTCCGGCAGCGGGGTCGACTCCAAGTCTCTTCATGTTGGTGGTCTTGAAGGCCCATCCGATACGGCGAGCAGACGAGTTGGTCACCTGAAGTTAGATTGGTTACGGTAGGCAAGGGAAAGGGACAGGGTTCCAATAAGTACGGTAGTGGATCCTACAAGGGTGGGGAGTACGTTACCTTGATGTGGTAGGTGTGCTTGTCGTCGTAGGGGGCATTGAAGACGATCTTGGTGCCGGGCTGGGTGGCGATATCTCCGGGAGGAACGGACTGGGCCATGTCGACGACTTGGTGTGAGGAAGAGACCGATGGGAGGGAGTTTTATACGATGAAATGGCTCAATTTCCATCGAATGATTGCATTCAAAGAGGGGGCTCAGACAGGGGAGGGATCGACGTCTCTTCATTTGACTAGATTAGAGGAGGAGACAAGGGAGGAGATTATTGAATATTGCTTTGAGGCTTTGAATGGTAGGGAAATAGAGCATTATCTAAAGGAAAAATTTACAAAGGAATTCAATTGGCTCAAATAGCCCTCAATATCCATGTTTGAGAACATATTTATTGCACAAATGAATGAGTAAATTATTATATGTAACGAGATGCAGTCGGGAGCGAAATTTCATTCAAGGCAAGAAGCATGTTGCCTGGTCGACCACCCACCCAGTATGCCAAGGCTCAATCCAGTACATAATCCAGATTCCGGCCTTACATCCGAGTTGATACTTCTGAAATTTAGTTGCACTCGACACTACTTTGTTGGCTCTCAATCTAAATCCATTAATGCTCTCGCAAATCACTTTAATTTGCTAGTACTTTGACAAGTGCTCACTTTACTCTCTGCAAGGTTGGTGGCAAAATCGACCTCTACGTAGTTTCCATTACCGTCCAAGTAGGTGTACCTGCAAAAGGGGGAAAATGGTGCTAATAAAAATCAGTAAACGAACAGCATAACCATGTTGGGATCATCGCAAAGACGGCCCAGTCCGCCACTGGGTGTCGCTCCGGGCTTTCCGGGAACGAGAGGAAGCGGCGCGCACGGACACGTGTCGTATGAAAAGACATGGATACGTGAATGTATTACAAACATCAGACTGCGTTGGATATACTCTTATCCACCCGACACGCACTATAGAGGGGCTTCGCAAGAACTAAGAAACATTTTGACCATATTCTCGCATCCATGATCTTGGATTTCAATTTAACTTTCATTGCACCCCAAAATTCCGAGAGTTCCCCTCGGACCAATTCGTGGGAAGAAAATAGTACCGTTTTATTGAGACTTATTGTTAGTAATTGCGGCACTAGGTCGGATGAGAACCGTCGGATGAGAACCGACTGGATGAGAACCAAAAAAAATTTTGAGCGTCTTAGGATTTTGCCAGGGTGTTCTAAACACCACAAACGGAGAAAAATTTTTTTGGCGGTTCTCATCCAGTCGGTTCTCATCCGACGGTTCTCATCCGACCTAGTACCGTAATTGCTCACTGAACGGGCTAGATAGAGTGTTGAAATCGAACGAAATCGTGCGATCAAAAAAGAGTGCACTCCACGGTTTTAAAAATACAAATCTTGAGTAAACTCTTACCAGCCAAGGCGCAGCTGGCTGCCTTTAACGTGTACTCTTTCTGGTTATCCTCAGGGTCAGTGTACTTCCAACGTCTCGTCACCTGGTCGTAGAGTTCGAAATACGTGTAATCGTCTCTTCATTTCGCACGCTCTCTCGCCTCTCTGACCGGTGAGATAGTGTGAAGAATGAAAAAAACGATACCTGGTCATACTCCATTAATCGACCGCTGTCGTTGTCTAAGGTGATGCATTTGCCATCTTCTGTCACACCTCTGAAATTGATCTTCGCTTTTTTATTCAATGGAAAAATTTTTATTCAATGGAAATAATAGTGAAAGTGCTAACCGGATAACGTAGGGGACCTTGTCATCGCTAGAGCATATCAGCTTTTTATTTATTGCCATTTTGTCGAGGTGGAGCGTTGCGCATTTATCGATGCACGCATCGATATTATCCGATGGGGTTGTCAGGCATTGGTAATTGGCCGTGTACGGGCTCCATGTGCCACTGTTTCTCCTGCATAAGTGACAATGATTCAAAAATATCAAGGATGTAAGTTCTTACGTGCAAAATGGAGCAGCTGAAGGTTCAACCAGTTTTGGAGTGGCAGGTGTGACATCGTAGAGTTTACTGCCTTCGGGGCAAACTGCTTTCTAAAATCAATGTGTTTCAGCACCCTGGAATATTGAGAACTATTTTTGACGTTATTTTTAAAAATAGTTCCGGAACATCAAAAATTGAATCTCTTATTTCGACCGGTAGTTAGTCGATCTGATTGTGAGAAACGAGAGATATTGGGAAATTTAGAGACACTGGTCAGATAATATTACTTACGATGGAATCAACGCCCTTGGTTGAAGTGAGCGGATCAGCAACAGCGAATGGTGAGGGCGCTTCTGCGGTGGACTCGATGGAAGAAACGGGCGGGCATGCGGCTAAAGCAATATATTTATAAATCACTTAGAAAGTTCTGATACTGCTTACTTTCCTTGCAGTAGAATTCTTCCGATGGTTGTACATACACTTCTTTTCCGTCTGGGTATCGACGCCAGTAATGACCCGTGTCGGGCCTAAAGAAACTGATACATCGGTCACATCGTTGACGCCTTACTTGCAAACCAGTGAATCAATTGAGTCAGCCGTGGAAGGAGCATTGTACATTTGCAATGTTCCGTATTTGCATTTGTAGACCTTACAAAATAGTCCTCAGAAATTCTAGCAAAACATAGCAAACCTTTGCTTTATCAATGATTTCTGGACCGCTCAACTCGGAGTACTCGAATTCCGCGGTGCTTGTTGGGATTCTTTGCGGGACAGAGGGGCATGGCAGCGTTCCTAGAAACGGAATAACGCAAAGGAAATTTTCAAATATAAACTTGACTGAAACAAATAATAATTGTAAAGATGGCTGGCTACCTGGTTTCATTGCTAAGCATGCATCCGTACGCTCCAGAATAAAAGCAATCAGCAAAAGGACGAGGAAATCCATCGCAGTGAAGTGATCTGGCAATGCACACGTTTTATAGGCAAAGTCTCGAGTGGTCAAGTTTATCAGGAATCGACAATGGAAAAAGTGATCTCTTCATTTTTAATCTGCTCTCTCGTCGGACCCATTGGCGAGACAGCTCATACAATGGAGAGACTATTTTTTTCAGCTTTATCTCATTTCTCGTCCTAACATTTATCCCGCTCTCACCTCTCCCCTATCCGTTCTCTTAGCGCGCTGAAACAAGCTTCATTCGTTTGAGCTTTATTCCTGAATAACATTATTTCTTTATTCCTGGTGCCATCGACTGAAACGTTGATTGAATATTGCTATGTTTCTACTAATCGACATGCTAAATCAGCCTTTCAACTTTTGCGGAACGTTTAAAGATGGAGTAGTACGAATATATGGCTAACTGAGTTATTAGGTGGTTGGGGGTAGGTGATTTGCTTCTTTCTCGCTAGTGCGGGCATTGCGAGCCCAAGTCAGCGGAGAAAGGAAGGCACCGGGAGGAGGAGGTAGATCAACTTTCCTCCTCTCCCTTTCCTCACTCCCAGACAATCGACATCTCATTTGCTGAGCATATCAAACACACGATAACATCAACTAATCGCTAGCTTTTGATAGTTTTAAGACATTTCTCTTTTCCTGATGCCTTTTTAGCAGTGCCAATCCTTTTTATCGTTCCATTTTAAGAGATAAGAGTAAGAGATAGGACGAGATTGCCGTTCAGCAGTTCCCCCTCATTGCTTGCTTTCCAAAAGATAAATGGGGACACATCCCACTAGCAGTTCCATATCAACTCGTAGCACGTCAACACTGCATGTCTATGATTGTGGCTTTAGTTTCGCCGGAACGATGTTTGAAACTTTAATACGAAACTATGTCGAAATTGGCATAGCGTAGTCGGCTGTGTGCCTGACAGCGTCACGTAAGTTCCTGGGTTCGAATTCCGCGCGCGGCATCAGAATTGCCAGACCACCTCAGCAGGAAAACCACACCTGGTCGAATTGGTACTGGTATAAATTCCGGGAGAAAACGGCCGGTGTCTCGAGCTGGCAACTGAGTGGCAATTTATACCGTTATAACATGTGCATGTAGATAACGCGCGTTGAAAATTCGCTGGAGACGGAACTATCTTTACCTTTCCCTTTTACTTTCTCTCAACCGGCATTGAGCGTGAGCGTGAAATTCTATCACTGGAGTGTCTATCTCGTGCGAGCTTCACGAACTCGTTTCTCTCCTTTTTTTAGATTGGGAGAAATAAAGAGGAAATGAAAAGGGATCAGAGATGGATCTCGAATTGTACGCTAGGAGGATTGTCTCTAGGAATGTAAATGGAGTGAATCTCTCTTCTCCTAATACCACATACGTCGCCTGCCCTTCACTATCAAGTCATTGACAGCCAACATAATTTGATGCAATGAATAGACACTAATGTTTGGACTTTTTTGACAACTTGCCATTATTGTCAAGCCTTTCATGTTATGAGGTTCGCTTTTCCTTGGCCTGGGTATGAGATTTCGACATAGCAGCCGAAAATGTACTGGTAGATCGTTGTTTTTTGTTCAGTTTGGAAGAAAAGGAATCGAGATGCGATATTTATTTCGCATTGTTCTGTCAACGTTAGCACATGAATTTGGAATGGAATGGATGTTTTCTTCTATCCCATCACATTTGTGTGCTGTGTTCGTTTTGAACAATCCATGTGCTCTCAAAATTATAATCGGTTCCTTGAAAAGTTTTGGTCTAATAATCTGCTCCACAAATTGCCGAAAATGTGTACTGAACAGCTCTTCTCAGAATACTTTCGTTTATCTCGGCGAGCAGACACGGGGATCGGCGCATAAATTATTATAAATAACGGGGAATCGGGCTGGAGCGAGTGCAGTCGTTGCATAGTGATGACGCAACGGGGTGATGTGTGACCGGGTGGCGAAAAGGGGGCGGAGCTTTGGAAGAACGAGTGGCTACTAGCGACAACAGATGCAACAGGATAGGGGCAAGACTTGAGAGGGTGTCTATCATTTAGAGGGGCAGGGGGTATGACCGGTATCGAGAGGCAAATCGATTGAGTGAGTGTAATGACTATAGATGGAGTATGCACTGTGGGAGGGGGCGGGGCCACGAGGTGGGCGTGGCCTGCCGCGATCCTCTTAGATCCTTAGATCTTGATGTGCTCGGCGCAAGTGTCACGGAAGATGGTGCAGCACATGTTGGGCACGTGCTTCACCTCGGACAGGAGAGTGCACGCCTGAAATTATGGCATATGTTTCACCATGTTCATATTACTACAGAAACGCAATCATCAATGATTTCGATCGCGTTCCCTCTACTCTAACAATTATCAAACACTACTCTATGCATATCTGTACTGTTGAAGGGGCGGAGCCAGCCTTCCACATCTTCCCTCTAACACCTATCGCCCTTTACTGCCATATGCGACCCTGATTATCACAGCTCTATGCATATATCAAATGACTATTTTGCACAAGAAGTAGGCGTGGCCTGCCGCACTTCCTCACCTTCCACATCTGCGATCCGAGCGTCTGCTCGTGGTTCTTCGCCCACTCCTCCACCTTCTCGAGGTAATCGGCGAAGTAGGACGAGCACACCTTCAGGTCCTTGTGGTCAGCGGAGCACTCTGCAATGGGGAGGTTTATATTGAATGGGAACAAATACTGAAGGTGGATCGGGTTGATTCAAGAGACACAACACTGTATTTATTGTTCACAGTTTCTCATGTGTGATATTTATGGCTAAATATTGTCATGGTCTAGTTGTGGATAATCCGTAAAGTATTCTAAGAATCATCGCGGATACAATATCATCATCGACTAACCTCCATTAACGATCGGGGCAACGATAGTGGTGGCGGCGACCTTGGCGATCTCGGCCTCCATCTCGGCCATGGACGGGCGGGGAGTGGACACGAGCAGTTCGTCCTCCTGAGAGAGAGCAGAGATCAAAGATCAACTTATTTTATCCTGACATCAGACCATGTGGCCGTCATCGAAGATCTAGCTCTTAAGTGTTCTTCAGTGCTCTGCACCAACTAATGTTTTGCCAGGCCATAATCTGCCGTAAATCCAGACACAAACCTTCTTCTCCTGCTCCTTAGGCTGCTCAACAGCGGGCTGTTCAACACCGGATCCCTCGATCTGCTCCTGCAATTTGGTTACTCAAATTCATGCACGATCAAGGGAAGTGCCCGAGTATGTTCTTCTGAGAAGACACCTGAGCATTTTTCACTACGCCGAAAATCACCGAGTATCAGTTATTAATTGCCCGAGTATCAGATCACTACCCACCTCCTCCTTCTTGGTCTCGGCAGCAACGGTGGCAGCAGTGGCTACGACTGGCACGGCATCAGCAGCGGCGACGGGTGCCTCGGTGGCCTTCACCTCCTCAGTCTTCTCCTCGACCTTCACTTCCTCGACCTTGGGCTCTTCGGTGACGACGACGACGGGTTCCTGGAAGCAATTTGGTATATCTATATTCAATCAATCAATCAATCAATTCAGGTAATAGTAACTATGAATTCAGTATTACGAAAGTGGGATATGTTTCAGCGAAATATTATCCGTGAGAATGATCGGAAGGATTCGATTATTCGATTGATTAGCATCGGATCTATAAAAAAAGTACCTCAGCGGGCTTGGGCTCCTCCTCCTTCTTCTGCTCCTCGACGACGGCAGGCACGACAGCGGCGGCATCGGCAGCGGCAGGCTGCTCGGTGGCAGGGGCGGGCTGAAGGATATTTTTATTGATATTGCTGGCATTTATTGGATTTTGCCCATAGAAAATGGCAGAGAAAGCAGTAGGAAAATTATTGTTTCAACGGCTACAGGAGATTGAATCTGGAGACGAAATGAAAGACACGCTGTTTTCCATGTTCACCACAACGGTAGCTGCCAAAAAAGTGTGAGGGTGCTACGAATTTTCTAGGACTACGCAACGAGTACTAAAGCAGTAGGTCCATAGCTCACCTCAGCTACGGCAGCAGCGGTGGCGGCAGCCACAGTGGGGAAGGGGTTGAACAGCGGGGCGTCGGCCTCTTGCTGGGCCGCCGCCTCGGTGGGAGCAGCGACGATGACGGCGGGTTGCTCCTGAATTTTTGCTTTAGAAAAGCTATATCGTTGCCTTATTGTCGATACGAAATTTCGCAACATTCTTGTCGGAATATCCCAGACAGCATGTCGAATGGGAAATTCTCTTTTTTTCCCATGCTGAATGTGATGGGGGTAGGGAATGAGTCTGGCCAAAAAACGGAGAAGTGCCGCTCAGATGCGAATAGGTTTCACGAGAGCTATTGAACGACGAACGATCATAAATCGCGATATCATTTTGCTACTAGACCATTCTAACACACTGAATCGCAGTTTCACTCTTGCTCACCTCAGCTCCGGATCCCTCGACAGCCTCCAATCCGGACGCTTCGATCTGCTCAACGACCTCGGCCTTCTGCACCTTCTCGCACTTGTCCCAGCCGCACACGGAGATGGCGGTGGGGGTCTGAAAAAAATGTAATTAATAATTAATATTAGTCACTAATTTATATAATTTGCTAGGAATCAATGCAGAATAGCACGGAGATGTAATAAGGTGTTTGTAATAAGGTTCTCATTGTTGATATTCCGTAATCAGTTCGAAACGACTTAGGTTTCAACAAAGACGCATAAGCAGTTTTCAGCAATGCATTTTGATAGTATCGTCTTCCGCTGCAGAAAACAATTCAATCAAATGTCAAAACGATGGCATTGTCAATGTCAATTAAATGATACTATCGGACTGTCATTATCAATGACAGTGACAGAAGAACCACTCACCTTCTGGTGCTTCTGGATGCCGAAGTTCTTGCCGTACTTGCCCATGTAGAGGCCGACCTGGACGGTGACGCAGCCTGATGAGAGTATCATTTATTTTGGTGAGTCGTCGTCCATTTTTTGAAACACTGTTCTCGAACAATTTTTATTCTAAATGATTAACGTGCTCTACTTTTTACATGTCATATTTTCTGTTTGAATAGCTAGGGAGAATTCGAAATAAGCTTACCAGTAGCATCGGCAGCACCGAGGATCTCGGCCTTGGGAGCGGCGATCTCAAAGTTGGAGTAGCCCTTCTTGTCCGCGTTCGACGACGAGATGATGGTGGGCTCGAGCTCGAGCGTCTTGGGCACTTCTGCAACGGGTTGTTGTTGTTGTTGTTATTGTTATATTAAGGCGATTGTCCTTACCGTATCCCTCGGACTGGATGAGGGCGGACTTCTGGAGCTTGCCGTTGTCGGTGAAGGCGAGGAGGGCGCGGAGGTTCTGTAATTACATAATTTTAAGGCATAATTTTCTCGATTACTGATAATTGATTAAGTTTCACGGATTTCTTTTATAGAAACAAAGATTTCAAAAACAATTTTTCCCATTCCGGACATTAAATACAGAATCAAACAATCGCACAATACTCTCAGCTGATCATCCGAGCTAAGTAACTCATTCGTAACATTCGTATCCTAACAGCACCTAATTATCCGCAACGGCTGGCTCTCGAGTGCCCTTTCTAGTTCTAGTCTGGTGTACTCCTCAGAAAATAACTAAAATCACGTTCCGGCAAGTATTTGAGGGAACTGCCGTTCTCGGTCCCCGTTCCCCGTACCAATTCTTGCGAGCATTCGCAAGAGGAAGCAACAGGACAGGAAATGAGGTGCACTTGAGATATTTACTTCTCGCTGCTTTCTCTGACTCTCTCGATAACCCCCGCTCTCTCGTCCTGTCTAACCGGCGTGAGAACAGAGAGAATAGGAGACAGTTGCACGTATAATTATAGCCGCGAAAGGCACATGCACAACAGAGAGCAACAAGCCCGCACTCGGGGAATCTCTTATGCGGAGGTACAAAGGGCTTAGAGAGTGAATGGAACACCGCATGGCGTCATGGCTTGTTCTCGAGAAAGCACTAAAGATCATCGAAATACTTGAAATTATCGCATAATTTCAGCGGCCTTGAACACGAAACTCTTTTGATCTTTGAAATCACACACAAAACAACGGTGGCAGAAGACACAATAAATCTCTGGTCCTGCGAAGAACCCAATCCTTTTACTAACAATGCAAATTTAAAGATCATGCGTATTTTTCAATCGAATGTTGATAATGTAACCCTCTCACCCCACCCACAATGTGCGGATAAATATTATTATTATAAATATTATTATTATTATGTAACAATACCTGCATGCCCTCTCCCACTCCGAATGCCGAGTACCATTTGCCCTTCTTGTTGGGCTGAGAGACGGTGAAAACGACGTTGTCGCCCTCGAGGCGCCAGTTCACGGAGGAGCCCTGGAATTAGAGTCCGTTGGGGTACCATGGACCCTTAGTGGTACCAAGCGGGTACCATACGGGTACCAAGCTGTTGTCAGAGAAGTCATTGCTCCATAGACCCAGGTACCAAGTGGGTACCATGGACCCACATTGGTACCAGGCTGGAACCAGGAACCAGCGGACCCACCTCGAAATCGTAGTTGCAGGTGGGTGCGGCGGGCGCCTCCTTCTTCTCTATGGGGAGTTCCTCGACGGCTGAGGCCTAGAACATAAATATTCAGGTATTTTTCATTATTTAGCCGCACGTAGTCTGCTTTAGAGTTCCACAGCGATCTCTGCTTTTCCGAACGTAAGAAAGAGTGAACACATAGCTCTCGCGAAAACTGCGTAGTGATCTTGATCTTTCTCGACTCGACCCGGTTTTTAGGAGAGGTGCTCGAGAAATGTACATTGATCACTGCGCTTATTTCGAACTCCACTCTCGCCTTTTCCCCTTCCATGGTGCCAGACTCATGGAGCCAAGTCCATGGAACCAGGACCACTGGAACCAGGTCCCATGGAACCAGGACCCATGGAACCAGGACCTCTGGAACCAGGTACCTTCGGAACCAGGTACCAACGGATCCAGATACCATACCTCAATGGCAGCAGCGGGTTCTGCGACGGTCTCAACTGCAGCAACTGCGGCCTCATCAGCGCTCTCCTCGCGCTTGAACTGCTCTGAAATATTCATATTTTGATGTTTTTAAAGTTCAGAAATGACAGTTTCACTTGTGTTTCACCGTTGCTATAAGCTCCGCTTGGTAGACCCATTTCAATATTACTTGCGTAAACTGCATGATTACAAAATAATGATTTCTTTGGCACTTTTCAACACCCACTACACGCATTTCTGTGCCCGATTCCACCCACAGACGCTTCCATTAAGCGGATTCGCGCACGTTCAGCTCATTTTGCACGGATAATCCCCTTCCAACCGTTTTCCGTGATCCCCCTCTAACCCCGAGCGAGCGAGCGCCGCGTTGAAATCGAAATGAGCGAGCGGGAGATTTGGGCAACAACAAAAAGTGAGCAGTGCGATAGAGGTCACGCTGCCTAATCACTAGCTGATAAGACGCGACGTTGTGATAGTCAAGGATAGCACAAGGGATGGTGCCTGGGGCAAGGATAGGAGGGAGGTGAGGTTACCGTCTATCTTTGGAATTTATCATGTACAATATCCGCGATCACGATATGCGTTGAATAAAATCGTAAGAAACAACCGATTCAGCTCCAACGAACGCACTGAAACCTATCCGAACTATCTCCTCGCAAAATCTCTGGCGTGTTCCCTATCCTCTTTTCCTTTCCTCTGTTTTCCCTAGACTCTTCTGCAAAATCGTGGGAAACCACCGGAAGAGTGTCTGTGTGTGTAGTTCCACACCGTGGGGCTTTGTCCCCGACTGGTGTCTATTTGTCGAACACAGAATGAGAGCGAAAGATCGGCGCACAAAGATTCTATTCTGCTGGCACTAATCATTCTATCGCTAGCTTATCAAATATGCTTCCGAATCTCGCGGAACTGATCAATCAATAACTACCGTACCCTCTCTGTGTCGGTTGGCACGGCGGGCGGGGCATCTGCGCGCGATGTCGCATACCTTCAAGAGGGCATTGTTATATAGCTTAATTACGTATTTTAATTATATTAATTATAATATATTAATTAATTAATTAATAA
>LS488309.1:381286-395443 GCA_900490705.1 Pristionchus arcanus | reverse complement strand
CTCTTCTGCTCATGCTCATGTTGGGCAGGGTGATCTGGCCGGAGCGAGTGATCTCCTCGGCCTCGGGGAAGAAGAAGGTCTGCAATTTCGAAAATAAAATAAAAAATAAATAAAAATAAAAAATATGTTTCACATCTCGCTCTTATTGCAAAGCGTTCAGTCAAGATCGATGTGTCGTTCGTCTTTGCAAACAGTCGTTTCAATCAAATATAACTAAATTCAGGCGTTGGTAAAATCAAATATGTCATGAAAATAACTCACGGAGCACTTGGACAGGTCCGAGTCCTGCGGGTCGTGGCTGGACAGCGGGCGGGCGAACTCGGCCGTGAGTCTGAATATAACATTTATAAAAACAATAACAACAACAATAACAACAACAACAACAAGTCTTCACCTTCCCTCGACCATATCGAACTGGAGAGACTGAACGTTGGTGAGGTCATCAGCGACAACCTGAGAATATGTATGTGATAATTATATATTATGTGAGCTGACCCGAAATTCTATTTTTATGCTTGTGCATACGTGCATGTTGAGCAATTCACATCGGGCCTTAATTTGTACACTAATCGTTGTCTCCACAGTGATGCTACATTCACCTGAGCAAAGTAGCAACTGACTACAGCCCTTTCCTGAGCAGTTTCAGCCACTATTTGAGTATCGTTCGTCGCTTTACGGGTGGTGGCAATAATACTCGCCCCTAGCTTCATGGTCTGCCCGAAAAGTGCATTGCGCCCATGTTATGCTCGGTGTTTGCCGAGTCAAAAGGCCTCTCATCTCTCCTCCATTCACTGTCTCTCGTTGATCAGAGAAAGCGAGAGAGCAGGGGAAACGAGGAGGGCGGAGACTCTGTCTTACTCAAATACTTGACTCATCCTAGTCATATCTCACTATGGCTAGCGCTCAGTACAACGGCCATTGTCATATCAACAGCTAGTGAAGATAAGCAAAAGAAGGACACAAAGCCACATATTTGGCCGGAAAGAACGCATTTTACTGGGCGCAACAAGAAAGTCAACATCCGATCATGGTGTTCAAGGTATTCCCCCCACGCAAAAGAGAGGCTAAATGATGTGTGATAGTGGGTGATAGGGAAGAGGATCCCTTGATAATAAAGCTTGAACAGACTAAAGAACGGAACCACAATTACACGGTTTTTCTCATTTCGAAACATCAGTTCTGCTGTTTTTTCGGTCCTAGAGACGGGCGGCGATTCCCGTTTGTTCCCGCTCTCTCACGGGAAGAAATTGCGAAGCGCGCGCACGCTAAACTGACCTAATCAGTCACGTCAGAACCGGGAAATACGCGCACGGAAACCGGGTTTTACGAAAAGCCGGATTCCGGAAAATAGATGGCAACAACTTACGGTTGCCTCCTCGCCGGCCGGGAGGTGCGCGTCGACGAGTCCGATCTGGCCGTTGCGCACGAAGAGACCGATGGCATCGAACTGAACGAGAGCCGGGTTTTTCGGAACCGGGAATTGCGGAAGCCGGGCCGGAGCCGGAAAGTACTTACCGGCTCCTCCTCGCCGAAGTAAACGCCGGTCCAGAAGTTCTTGGCGGCGGAGGTGGCGGTGAGGCGGAAGACGACGTCGTTGGACAGCTCGTCTGAATGATGGCAACGTTGGAGCCGGGAGGTAGAGCGCGACCGGGTTATAGCACAGCCAGCATTGATCATTATTTTCAAAAGAATGTTGAACTGCTATCAGCCACAATAGCACTGTTCGAGTTACGTACGCACGGTGAAACATATCAAAAAATCTCTCTAACTCTAGTCATTGCCGAGCAGGCTCAAGATACAGACATTATCAGAGAGAAGAAAGGATACAAAAGTGGAAAGTGCACTTACCGTACTCCCAGGACAACGAGTAGTTGCTAGTGCCGTATGAGCAGAGGGCCTCTCTCGCCGGCCGAGCGAAAACTGACGCGCCCAGAATCGCGATCGAGACCAGCAGCCACCTCATGTCTGCGAAGGATTACGGTATGGTACGGTAGGATTACGGTAGGGTACGGTAGGTCAGATGCACCAAATCAATCGATAAATGACTGCAAACATCATCAAGCTGGGCAATGGCAAAGTGGTGAGGTAAAAATTGCTCCAAATGGTGGCGGATGAATAGTGAAAGTAAGCTGAGGAGGAGGAGAGGAGGTGGAAGGGAACAATAAGGAAAGGGGATGAATGTGTGGGGGGATGGTGGTGGTTCGAAAAGGGCCGCGAGGACAAAGGAAACTGCTTATCACCAAGGCAATAGGATAAGCGGGGGATCACCGAGGTATCGCGAACTGAACTACCGTATTGCGGGTTGAGTTCGGGAGGTTGAGCTCGAGTGAAGCTTCGATGCGAGTGTGTAGGAGTAGTGAGGGACCGCCCCGGGGCGGGCTTTATACGGCGCGAGCCCGGGCGGAGGGAGGCGGAGGAGGAGGCGGGAGGAGCGGCGAGACGCGGGTAAGGACGAATACGCTGTACTGTTAGCGAGGGCAAGAGCGGTACTCTGCGCTCTCTTCGATTCCCATGATCTCTCGCCGTCTCTGACCTGGGCAGAAATCGTATCGCTAATCCTTGAATTGACAAGACGAGATGAGGAAGCGGCGCTGTGATAGTGACTAATTTGGCAGCGAAACCGCAGCGTATACGGGGGACTGGCGTTGCCTTGCTATTCCCCAATGCTCGGGTGAACCGAACGCTCCGCAATGATGAGCTGTCAGTGATAGTTGTTTCCTATCATCTCAAGCTTGCCCATTCCCCAAGTATGCTTAACGCTTCCCTTATGATATCGCTGAGCTGCCATCGATTTCTCGTGGAACTTGTAGTAGTGCTTCTCAACTCATACCCCATCCCAAAGTATACCGAATGTTTCCCTTACGAAACCGCTAAGCTGTCATAGACCGTTCATGGAACGTTTTTTTACCTCATTTCAACTCATATTTGCGTATACCGAACGCCGCGCGCAGTTATTCTACTTCCCTTTCTTCCAGTTCTAGGCATAGATCAACTCACTCGTTTGTATGCGGAATGCCTATAGTGAACCAATTTGGCGCCTCCTTGCTTTTTCCTGCCCTGAGTTTGAATGAAAGGGGTATTTCTCTCTCTTGAGTGACCATTAGAGCCTCGAATCTCGTCTTGATACTGACTGGGTCCGCTAGTCAGAAATAGTCTCTCGATCTAAGCTGCACTCTCGCCTCTACGACTAATCGAGATAGCGCATAGAATTGACAAGCAGACTTTTTGCCGTGGCCCTTGCGCAACGAGTGTTGAATAGTGAATGCGAGCATGCCTCGATCTATCTGTCCCCGCCACGTACCTCAATAGAGCCTAATCATGAGTAAAGTGGTGCGAACAAAAACGTAGGCTGATAGTACAATGCGGTTAGTCAGGACTACATCTCCAGACAAATCAGTATCCATATCTACATCATGACATCACGAGTTAGTACGATTAGTCTAGACTATTCGAAGATGCCCGAGGAAAGTAGGAAATGTGTACCTGAGGTTGAAGATCACTTCCCTTGCCGAAGTCGTTTCTCTGGTGCAGAAACTGATTGGAACTGAGCTTCTCTCTTCCTCCGGTGCTCCGAAGCGCGAGGATTACAGAGACAAGGGAAGAAGACGGAAGGGAGGGAGGTGAGAGGTGGCAAGCTTCTCCTAACCCTTAGAGATCATGGAAGAATGAGAGACACTAATCGGATCTTCCTCTCAGGTATCGGAAGCGAGTGTGGAGTGTGTGGAGGTGTGTGTGTGTCTAATGATGACACACCGATCTCATTGACAGTTTGACATTGGACACCCTTGTCCCTATTGTGGAAAAAAATGGAATGGAGATCGAAGGAACGCATGCAAAAGAGTTCATAGTTCACCGAACATCCGAATATGGCATCGAAAGCTACAGAATGTCGATGATATATCATCCAAATGAATCAAAATGAATCTGCAAATGCGAAAACTATGAAGAATAGGTGTGGAAGTGACACGTTTGTCGATCGCATTTTGAAAATCCGAGATGATCCTTTTCGGATTATGGGTCATCCCTCCATTCTCGCAGCCTCTCTTTCATCTTCTGCGAGCAACTTATGATTGGGCAACATCATACCCTCTTCCTTTAACGTTCTATCTTGCCTGTCTGACTTGCTATACAACAGATGAACAGGAGAAACGCGCTACTTATGAGCGGAGGGAGACGGGAGTTCCTCCTCACACCAAGGTTGCGCAATTTCTCGCACTGAAAGGGCATAAATCTCCCCCACTTTTCGACACTTTCCTTCCAATTTGGCGCTCGCGCAGGGCCCTCTACCAATTGAAAGGTCATCATTTCATGTTGAAATGTCGTTGATTTGTTGGATAAGAAAGGTTATTGATCGATTGTTCCTTGTTAAACCTGAGCTATCAATGGCACAGCGGGGTCGAAACGAGAAAAAAATTGGCAGGGACCAACCTTTTTTTTCGTTTCTATTGCCCGATTGGGTCAGATAGGGCGAGATAGTACGTGAAAAGGGGAGAGTTAGAGAAGTCAAGTCCACTTTTTTGCTGTTGTCCTCGCTGTAACGACATGACTATCAAGCGCCGCTGTGTTTACGATGCTGCCCCCGGTGCCCGGAACTCTTTGTTCCCCGCTAGGCTCGTGAGATAGATCCAAACGCGATTTGAATGAAGGGAGGCTCAGGTAATTTAGCAGAGCTATTGTTGATGGCAGCGGATTCTGCATTCCGCATACTCGAAACTGATTATCATCACGAGAAGGATCTTAGAATGAAGGAGTTCGGATAGGTTTCATGCTGTGGAAAAAGTAGGGGGAGGAAAGAGAAGAGGAAAAAATCGAGTGGAAAAAGTCAAAGGGAGGAAATCGGAAATTTGAATTCCCGCATTTTTCGTTATTTCAAAATATCTCGGTTCCCATTGATGCTAGCCACTTGAAACTTAGTTTATAGGGTTTTAAGGTGTCGAAAAACACCTAGTTAAATTTTTGAGTTGCTAGCTTTACGGAGAAGCGAGATACTGAAAAGCGCGCGAATTCAAAATTTTGAATTCCTCCTTTTCCTCCTCTTGACTTTTTCCACCCGAGGAGGAAATCTCCCCTGACTTTTTCCGCAGCATTACAGTGATAACAAAGACTGTTTAGATTGCATGAAGCTGATGTGTGGTAGTTCCCCATTATGCGTCCCTCGTTCATAATTGCCGTTCAGTAAACAGGCACGGCCTTCACCTGTCTTGGCACATCATTGGCGCTCTCCATCCCTTCGAGCAATGTCTCTTCAGTCACCACGTTCGCTAGGCATCAGACATATCAGACAGAGTGATGGAATGCTCCCCTCAGGGTTGGCAAATGAGCAGCGAGCTCAGCACTCTCGTTTTCCTCGGGGAGATCCTCGAGGTCAAAAGTACCGCTATCGTTCTTGGATCTCATCTCGCACCCCTCGGCTTAGCTGAGCGCAAGGTTCTCTTACCTTACGCTCTCTCATTTTGCATGATCTCTAGCTGGATAGGTAAAGAAAGAGAAAGGCGTAGCGGAGATGGCAAGCATTTCACACACTCTCCCTAGCCTCTCTGACCGGTGAGAGAGCAGGTGAAATGGAGAAAGGGCGACCCGTATTGCGCACTCTAATGGCAAGCTCATCAAGGATACTAGCACGACCTTCCCGGGGATCATTACTGCATAGAGGGGGGGGGGGCTTCATCTCGAATCGAATGATGTGGCACTGCCAACCGAGGGATTAGAGTTCCTAAATACCGACATGATTTCGAGAAGTCGCTCTGAAACGCACAGACAGCGAACAGATGAGTTTTTCAAAATTAGAGGAGGCCTTTCACTTTCAATATGTCGTCGGAAGATCAATGTCAATTATTCAACGTCATTGTTGCACCTTCGGTTGAATCAGCTCATCACACGTGGAGTGGCTCGCATTACGATCCAAACACCCTTCAGACAGTTTGTGTGTTGTGCACCCACGAAATCCAACTGAATCATCGCCATCGCTATCTCTCTCATCTTTTCTTTTCTCACTCACTCTCGCCTATCTGACCGGTGAGATAGTGTGCGAAATGAGGAGACGGCGATCGTTAAATCGCTACGCTTTTCGATCCTTCACCGCCTCTTCATTGCCCTTTAGGCAGAGAAGTTTGTTGATGTTCGTGGGCTTTTTTTCCGCCCGCAAGGCTGCCTTTTGCCGAGCCGCCCGCCAAACCTCGCCGAACGAACTAATGGGGGGACACTGTACGAATTAGGGTTTAAGTTGATCTTTTATAAATTGTGAGGGAAAGCACATTATTCTGAGCCGAAAATTCTGACGGATTGCCATGTGTCCGCATGTAAATCAACGGATTTTTCAGACACGAAAAATTGAAAAAGTAGCATTTCCTGTAGCATTCTCAATCAACTGTTCTTCATGACCTCGTCGAATCTTCTCTAGAAGTAAATTCTGCAATGAATTCAATCCTACTCCCTAACGAGCCGTGACCTCTCCCCGCTCGGGATCATCTCCCATTCCCATCGCATCCGTCCCCCTGCGGCAGTGAAAGTTGTGTTGTATAAACTCGATAATGGGAAGGATCGACCTTTGGCTTTATCTCTGCCATTCCGCAGTGTGCACCGCTGTGAGGAAAGGGAAGGGGGATTCGAGGGGAGGGAAGGTTACGACCTTCGCGGGCCGTTCTATCCCTGGTACAAGAAAAGGGCTCGGCTTGGAACTTTCATGGAGGGGGCATTCCGGGGGACTTTCACCAATGTTAAGAAAACAATAGCCAAAGTAAATGCATTCTGTAACACAGGCTCAGGATGTCTCTCAGAAGAAAGAAAACGCAGATCCGGAATTGACTCGTATATTTGTGTTGTCGAGATCAGGAAAAAAATTGCGACACAGCTTGCAGATGATTCGATGAGAAGGTTACGACCTTCGCGGGCCATTCTATCCGTGTAGAAGAAAAGCGATCGGCTGGGAACTTTCGCTGGGGGGACTTTCACTAATTTCGTTCAATATAATGCAGATTTGGATTGGTTTCTATGTACAAGAAAGGGCTCGGCTTGGAACCCTCGGGAACTTTCACTATTTCATTACATACTTGCTCAAGATTGATCTCCGAAGAAAGTTAATTATCATACAGATCCGAAATGGTGTCTGAACTTGCGTTTCCAAGAGAGCTAACTGATTTCAAACTTTTCTGATTCGGATGGTAGGGGATCGGACTGGTAAGGTTACGACCTTGGGGCTCATCCGGCTCGTTTTGTAAATATAATACACATAGAACTCGGTTTGGAACGTTCACTGGGGGACTTTCACTTTCTGATGGATTTTCTCCAGTTCGCATTCAAATGTTCTTTCACAGATTGATCTCTCCCATTTCGCAACCCGGACACGAACTCGCTTCCAATTCCGAACATTCCTCATTATCAAGCAAAGATCCGGGATCGAGTCTGAGCGTTTTTGCCGTGAGAGAAGTCTTGTGTGATCGGAAGAGGAGTATTTCTACTATGGAATGACACATGTAAAGTATACTTCTCCCAGGAAAGATCAGGGGGTGTCATTCTCAATTCTATGAAGGATAAATTCTGACAGCAAAATGGCACACATCAATCTACTTGTACTTGACAGACATCACTAGACGAAGCTCCGACTGCACAGTTCCAGACATTTGAGCGACTCCGAAATCGTGTCAAAAAAGAAAATCTTATCAAAAAGTAGTATAAAGACAACACTCGTTATCGGCGCTGAAGATGTTAGAGCTCTCTGATGCATTCGTGTTTATTCTCGACTTCGATATTCCAGAATTCCATTCCATTTCGGTATAGTAATCGATATTCACTCATGCCGTCGTCGCATATCACGCCTGTCACCAGAAAATCGAGCTGAAGGTGGGAATGAGCCGAAAAACATGAAATGAGTTAGCATCATTTTTGGTCACCTCTAGACATGTCCTAACGTCTCCCAAAAACTCATTGTGAAGAAATCATTTTGGAGCTCCCTACACCGGGTCGGTGTCCCGGATCCCCAACTTTGACCGGTCGTATCTCGGTTCTGGTGCATTTTGGAGAAAAAATGTTCTAAGAGGAACCCCACCTGTTTTTCAGTGCTCTATCGATCTGCACCGGTTAGAAGTCATGAAAGTGATTTTTATCAGTGCTACATGCTGATAAGTATATTTCAAAAATTTAGGAAAAGACGCAGCTAATTTTTGGATACGTTGTAGAGCTCGCGTAGCTCTTTCGAATGAGTGGTTTACGGTCCGAAAAAACGTTATGTGTGTGAAGATTTTGCCCCTCGAGGATTTCGAGTTAATTTGAAGTCATTTCATTCCACCTCAGACCGCGCTTTTCTTCGAACGCGGAATGGAATGAACAATTATATTTTCATTTTCAGTTGTGTTTCACTTTCATTATTACTATACAATTGATTATTTAACGCTAAAGTAGAGACTCTTGATGTTGTAAAGGAAGATAGGGCCAACGACTCTGTTGCAAACACAAGGTCAATGACGATACTGGTTAGTTACTTCGATGATGGCCAGAAAATATTTAAAATTTTATTTATAGGAATTCCCTTGGAATCGCTGTGCATAGCAGTAAGCAACGGCTTCTTTATGTGAATCTTTATGTAAATCATCGAAGTATCGTGCGTTTGAAATGCTCAGCAAATGAGATGTGCTGGTTAGCGAGCTATTGATTGTCTGGGAGTGAGGAAGAGAGATGAAAGGGGGGAGGAGGACAGTTGATCTACCGCCTCCTCCCGGCCTCTTCCCCTTTTCCGCCCCTCGAACATTCGTCAAAGGTCAGCTACGAGTGGAATGGAAAATAATCTCACGATAACTATCCAGTATCATCATTGACCTTGTGTTTGCAAAAGAGTCGTTGGCCCTATCTTCCTTTACAACATCAAGAGTTTCTACTTTAGCGTTAACTAATCAATTGTATTATAAAAATGACAGTGAAACACAACTGAAAATGAAAATATAATTGTTCATTCCATTCCGCGTTCGAAGAAAAGCGCGGTCTGAGGTGGAATGAAATGACTTCAAATTAACTCGAAATCCTCGAGGGGCAAAATCTTCACACACATAACGTTTTTTCGGACCGTAAACCACTCATTCGAAAGAGCTGCGCGAGCTCTACAACGTATCCAAAAATTAGCTGCGTCTTTTCCTAAATTTTTGAAATATACTTATCAGCATGTAGCACTGATAAAAATCACTTTCATGACTTCTAACCGGTGCAGATCGATAGAGCACTGAAAAACAGGTGGGGTTCCTCTTAGAACATTTTTTCTCCAAAATGCTCCAGAACCGAGATACGACCGGTCAAAGTTGGGGATCCGGGACACCGACCCGGTGTAGGGAGCTACAAAATGATTTCTTCACAATGAGACTTTGGGAGACGTTAGGACATGCCTAGAGGTGACCAAAAATGATGCTAACTCATTTCATGTTTTTCGGCTCATTCCCTAGAAATGCCTTTCTAGCTCGATTCTCTCGTGACTGGCGTGATATGTATCAATGCAATCCAACCTCATCTTCAAGACATTTCCATTCAGTGTCGCTAATCCATATTCTTGCTTTGAGCGTGTACGTGGCAGGATGTGTGATTCTCCGTCTTTCTGTTCCTTGTTCCTCGGATTCCACACGCTTAATGACACTTATGAGTGGAAAATCCGTCTCTTCAATCTCGTCCATCAGAGAGGCGAGAGAGCACGGATTGAGGCAGGATCTTTCAATTTTCAACAGAGAAATGCCTTTCAAAGTGCTATTAGGTGCTCCTATATAAGGCTGCTTCCTCTGGTGCAAAGTCACAGTGTCCTCGTCGGCTGCTTTATGCCTCCTCTTCTACTTCTACTACTCATCGTCCTTTCCTGGGATTGTACGAGTTGTGCGAGTGGTTGCGACGACAAGCCATGCCCTTCTGCCCCTCTAGTGAAGAAGATTCCGCCCAGCACTGCTCAATACGAGTATTCGGCGAATATTTTGGCCGATTCAACGAGTGGTGATACGGTAAGTATTTTAATTCAATTATTTTTCCGCCAGGTGTAAAATAGAAAAGGGGGAGTATCGATGATCTCCGTTATATTTATTGGAGTACAAGTTCTCTGTCATTCTTCATGCTAATGATTCCATTCAGATCTACAAGTGCAAGTATGGTGTGTTGAATTTGTACAGGTCGCCTGCTGAGTCTCCCACAGAAAGTTCCATTCTCGTTTGCAGGTATATTAAAGAAGGTGTCCCACGAATATCTGGCTACCTGAGTTCTCGATGTGAGCTTGTGGGTCGTGGCTACCTGATAACACTTTCGAAACTCCCATTTTTAATTTTTAGTTTGAACTGAGATATGAGCAGTTGGCTGCGTTCCAAGTGACCCTGAAACGCAGGCAACGAACGAGAGAGCGTGCGAAATGAGGAGAGCGCGCTCTCTCAATCCTCACTTTGCATAGTTGCCGGCGCGGTTCGTGGGACGCCTTCTTTAAAGTTCAAATCATTTCAATTTTGTTCAGTTATTTCGAAATGTTCAAAATGTTCAACAATTCAATGAAATCAAATGATGTTCGAAACGGAGAAGGTGGATAGAAAGAATGTTTAGGAAGGACACGGGCTTTTTCGTGCGTCGATACGCAGATGGGAGAGAAGTTGCGGTCGGCGCAGCGGATGAATTCGTCTGCAGAGGGCGTGAGTAGATTTCGAAATTATTTATTAGTAATTATGCTATGAATGCTATATGAATGCAATGCTATGAATGATAATAAAATCACACGCTATACCTCTGCGCGAAAGGGTATAGCGAACGCGAATAGCCTCGCCACGGATGGAAGCGCGCGAGGAACGACGGTTGAGCTTGGTGGATGGAAGCGACTATTCTCCCCCCCCCCCAATAATAATAATAATAATAATAATAATAATAATAATTATGTCATTTCAATGAAATAGCGGTGAAAACATTGTCGGACGTAGCAATCTCGTCCACTTCTTTTGGCCATCCCTTCTGCTTCGATTCAATTCTTCTTCTTCCAGTTGTCTGTCATTTTTCAGCTCCATGCCCGGCCGTACCATCGCTCGAGCCAGCGATAGTCAACGTGCCTGAACCGTTCGTTGTTGCAAAGTGTGGAGTCACCACTGTGAAACGACAAGATGCTACCGTAAGATATTCGGCCTTGCCTGCGGAATTCCAGTTTGACCGGTGAGAGAGCATGTGAAATGAAGAGCCGGCAACCCGTATTGCGCACTCTACTGTGTACACCACCAAGCGTTGACGACTGTAGAATCACTCTGTGAAACTTTCTTTCTTTCGCCGTAAGCACAACTCACTTATCACTATTTCGGATAGAAGAACATCAGCTATCTATTTCAGGTTATTGTTTGCCCCGAGGGCACCGTCCTCTACGATGTCTCGAACCAGAATGATCCCCAGCTCGTCCAGCCCGAAAAGTATCCCAAGTGCAGGTGAGTCACAACGCACTGACTAGTTCCTCCGAGAGACTCGACAACATCATGCAAGCTCTTTCAATATTACTAATGAATCCCATACTCCATTATTTCCTTGCTGGTATCAGTGCTGATTGAATAGTTTTTCATTACCATCGCACTAGAGCTCGAAATATGAGCCGCCGTCTCTTCATTTAACACACTCTCTCACCGGTCAGAGAGGCGAGAGAGTGTGCGAAATGAAGAGACGGTGGTTTCATTTCTCGACCTCTACATCGCACTATCTTGTTGATTCAATTGCAGTAGTGCCAGCGGTTCGTGGAGCACCAGCCAGCAGATCTACAAGTGCCTCAAGACTCCCTTCACTGGACTAGATCAGCTGGGCGTCGATTCGTGCATCAAGTCACAACATCCAGACATACTCAAATTGAACGGAACACTATTTTCATGGCCGATCTGCAGAAACGATTGGCCTACAATCTACGTCATACGGTATGATTTTCACTGATAACTAGAGCGCGAGAAATGATACCTCCGTCTCTTCATTTCATACACTCTCTCGTCAGCCGAGTGGGCGAGAGAGTGTGCAAAATGAAGAGACGGCGGTATCATTTCTCGAGCTCTATTGATAACGTTATTGTTGGGAAATAATAATTCGCATTTGCATTGATAGTGAGTGAGTCTGCTTAGCTAATTCAAATTTTACAAAAAAATTTCAGAGCCATCGACGAGTTTGGAAACCGCGTCACGCTGGATAACGATGAATTCAGAAAGCTCCTTTTTGATCCGACAAAGGGAGACCAGTGCGGAGGAGGGCTGTGGGCGTACACGGACACTTCGACCTATAATGGCGTTATCGTACGCCCCACCATCTATTTGAAGTCCCTGACATGCGTGGTTGCCGGTATGAATTTGTATAAGAATTAATTGGACTGTGGCAGGGTGTCAACTTAAAACTATTATTTTTATTTATAGACATAGTTGAATAATTATCCGAATATAGCTTCCAGATAGCAAACCGTGCGGATGCGGACCCCTTCCCTAGCGGCCAACTCCTAATGGCAAACCAGGAGTCCCTGTGTGGCTTGAAGGCGATTCAGTCTGTAGAGATCCGACAATGAGTGTGAGGTTAGCAATAAGGCTCCAAGTATCGTGAAAATATTTTTAGTAGCTGACCTTTGACGAACGTACGAGGGGGCGGAGAAGGGAAAAGGCCGGGAGGAGGCAGTAGATCAAGCGTACTCCTCCCCCTTTCCTTCCTCCGCCTCTTCGAACGTTCGTCAAAGATCAACTACGTGTGGAATGGAAAATAATCTCACGATACATAAATGTAAGCAGCATTGCATCTCAATAATATTGCTATGTTTGCTCTGTTACCATTTTCTAGACGCGATGCTATATTTTTTCTCATATCATTCCATTCTACAGAGATATTGTCTATGCTAAGAAGACTTGATTTGCACCAAATCTCACATTTTAGTTACTACTGGTACAGAGCTCAACCTCCTCACCATACCGGTATTCCAGGGGTTCCTAAGGTACTATTCTGATTATAAAGTCACGAAATTATAAAGTCAAAATATGATTATGAAGCACAATTTATTTGAGTACGACCAAATAAGCATTAAATTCAGTCTTACAAATTTACGTGCATGGCTGGTATCTGGATGCTGATTAACCACAAGGGCGATATTAAGTACTCAGGATGGAAGGTCGATGAGGCTGTTTGCTATCCGCCATAAGGTAAGCCCATCTTTTCACTAATTTGCTACTCGAATCACGGAAATGTGCGTTGTTCCAGCCGCTGCAATTGCTGCGGCCGTCGTCAGATCGCGTCCCCGCAGCCACCACCCCATTACCAAGCTCTGTTGCGATAAAGCTGTTGCCAAAGTCTGATATTTTCACATATTCGCTCAGCTCTTCAGCATTCCACTCACATCACTATATCATCGGAAAAATGTTTCAAAGATTATGAGACCGATTTACTTATACCGATTTACTTCAATGAGCGAAATAGCACGCCAAATTAAGAGAAATTGTTTCCCCATTCCGATCATTCCGAGATCAATTTCTCATCTCATCTCTTAATTCCTTCTTAGTATCAAAAAGAGAAACGAGTTCATCAAGTTCGTTAGCGCGCGCTCTTGGAATAAGATATCGCATTTCACTGCGCTTACACTCACGCTCCAAAGGGTGTATCATTTTAGAACTCACGTTTTAGAACTGGTACATTTTAGAACTGGTCGCTTTAGAACTTTTGAAAGAAATGGTGACGGCACCACTTTACACCAAGAGTTCTAAAATGACCGAGTTCTAAAATGACCAGTTCTAAAATGTACCAGTTCTAAAACGTGAGTTCTAAAATGATACAAAAATGATACACGCTACACCGCAGTTGACAGAAGTGAGAAGAATGATCGCCCATCTCTTTATCTTTTATTACTATCTCCCCTATCTGAAGTTTGGCACGAAAGTACTATGCATTTTTGCAGTTTCTCTGGGAGAAAAATCGTCTAGACGGTCGCGTCTACTCTGGTAAAAGTTTCCTAGTAGGATCACAGTTGACTTCCTAGTGGGTATCTTGCAGGTTTCCTAGTAGGAAGTCAACTGTGTTCCTTCTAGTAAATTGTCCTCTGCAACTGTGATCCTAGTAGGAATCTCAAAACGGGGAGATACGGTATTATTGATTGATTTTGTACGAGTTAGCCTCATACCGTAACTAAACCACACATGGAACGTCCATGTACGGTAGTCACATCCAAAAGGCAAT
>LS488309.1:339165-380181 GCA_900490705.1 Pristionchus arcanus | reverse complement strand
ATATCGTACATCGCTCCCATTACCGAACAAACGGCCTTTTCTACCTTTTCTACCTTTTTTCCTTTTCGCGAATTCGCGTTTACCCGTACTACTTAATTTTTGTTTCACATTTTTTGTTGACCCCGATAAGCGGATGAATACAAAAATTGGCCGGTGAAATATTATTTTAAATGGGTGAAAAAACAGAGCCGTTGCACCTATTTTTGTTTAAAAATACGGCTCTACCGTAATCATTTGTCATCATGTCATCAGAGCCGTATTTTAAGTAAAAATAGACGTCTCGGCTTTCATTTTTCACCCATTTAAAATAATATTTCACCGGCCAATTTTTGTATTCATCCGCTTATCGGGGTCAACAAAAAATGTGAAACAAAAATTAGGACGGGTAAAAGCGAATTCGCGAAAAGTAAAAAAAGTACTTTATGTAAAAAAAAGTACATTTGTTCGGTAATGTGGGTGATGTACGATATATGAGGCCGTTTGCGATAGAGTCGAGCAAGTGTTGGCACAGCTCAAAAATGTCGATTCTCTGAAACTCTCGGATTCTAGGTTCTTGAGGGTGCTGATGACGATGAGCATAGTCATTTTTCATGTCGAGCCTCCGTTGGCTCCAGACGACGTCACGTCGAAAACGGTTTTTGTGGAATATCTCGCCCTAATAAATCGCTAAAATTAAGCAAGTCGGTTTCCCGGGGTAGAATTTGATGCTGATGACGCCTATCGACTTCATTTTTCATGAATTGTTTTAATTATTTTTAAAAATGAAAGTTTTGAAAGAGGCAAAACTGAGCTTAGCAACCTACACAGATCGGACCGGCGTGACGAGAGGATTCCAAATCTATAATTTGGTCCAGATTCGTCCCGCGGTTTCCAAGATTGAAAAATAAGAGTAATCGAGATTGTAAGTGAAATTGGCCATCTTCCATCTCAATCTGCCCCTACCCTCTTCCGATCTCCATTGACTTCCGATCACTGCTCCCTCGCCTGTCTGCACTCTCTCACACCACCACACTCTCTCGTCGGAGGGGCGAGACGAGTGAGAAGGGGAAGAGGGTAGGGACAGATCGAGACGGAAGATGGCCAATTTCACTTACAATCTCAATCACTCTTATTTTTCAATCTTGGAAACCGCGGGACGAATCTGGACCAAATTATAGATTTGGAATCCTCTCGTCACGCCGGTCCGATCTGTGTAGGTTGCTAAGCTCAGTTTTGCCTCTTTCAAAACTTTCATTTTTAAAAATAATTAAAACAATTCATGAAAAATGAAGTCGATAGGCGTCATCAGCATCAAATTCTACCCCGGGAAACCGACTTGCTTAATTTTAGCGATTTATTAGGGCGAGATATTCCACAAAAACCGTTTTCGACGTGACGTCGTCTGGAGCCAACGGAGGCTCGACATGAAAAATGACTATGCTCATCGTCATCAGCACCCTCAAGAACCTAGAATCCGAGAGTTTCAGAGAATCGACTTTTTTGAGCTGTGCCAAACCCCTCCGATTTTGCCTGACTCTATCGCAAACGGCCTCATATGCTTTTTTATGGACTGCAGTGTATGTCTTAGAAGTTGCTAACCAAAGTTTCATTGAAGTATCCGAACAAGTGTTACCGCCGTCGGTTAAGGCTGGATATTTCATGACTCCTGGAGCGAATTTATCGTCGAAATCGGAAGACATTAGAGGAAGGGGCTTGCAGCCACAGCCAGGCGGGTTGGGCGAAACTTAACATAAGTATTTAGCATTTCAAGCGAAGATTTTGTTAGGAAATATAAAACTCTATAAATATATTATGGCATTTTTTTAAAAGTCTTACTAGCAGTCGCGCAACTAGCCGCCTTCAGATATACTGAGTCACGTCCATGACTCGTGTCTTTGTCATATATCCACAGTTTTTCATTCATATCATAGGCAAGCTTCCTGGGACCATCGTTGTCGAGTGTGACACATTTGCCGGATGCATCCACGCCTCTGAAAATTGGATTGGCTTAAATATAAGAAGGGGCAGAGTTTGTCATCCATGAACATATCGGAAGCCTTCACAGTAGCGTCTACTTTGTCTTTGCTCGTTTTCTTCTGCACCTTTTAAGTTACTAAGAATCTCACTAGTCAACACTAGAAAAATACTTTCGTTTAAAAAACAACTTAAGGGCAGGCCGGAATAAATATATGCACATTAAATAGCGTACCGAATAAACACGATAATATTCGGGTCGACTTTGCACATGTTCCCCTGTGCTTCCACTTCCAGCATTCCCGGCATTAGGGTCGTACACCCATCCTGGCACGGGGCGATTCCAGTATCCGGCGTTTTCAGGCACTTATAAACCGGTTTTGGGACAGTGTCCCATCCGCCGGAATTTCTTCTGCAATTCAGGTACAATTTATAACTTCTTGATCAGTGCCGTGTGGGAGACAAACACGTCTCTGCATTCCGCGTAATGAAGACCGTTATCCTGACAGAACTATTATCTAGTAGGGTTGCCGGAACGAAGTCGATTTATCCCACACTTTGTCCTCTCTCTTCCCTCTGCTTCGAGCAAAACCGAACCTTTTTTTCGAAAACGAATGTGCAACCTAGTTGTCTTTGACTCACTTGCACATCGGCATGTCTGCTGGCTGAACGATTGTTGCCTCTCCACCGGCACCTATTTGGTATAACACGCTGCCTTCCGGGCACTTGAGAACCTGCGAATCAATATCAGTGCGTTCGCCTAAGAGTCGCACTCCCCTCGGTACAGCAAAAAATGACCGTATGGTTTTTCGTTATTTTATGGTAGGTCTAGGTGCCCTGCATCGATTTCTGTTAGTAAGATGTTCTTAATTTCCTAATTTGCATAATTACATGATCCCAAAGTTTGACTACTTTTTTACCTTTACGGTTGTTACTCAGCGGAGAGATGTCCGATCTTCTCAAAAATTGGACTCTAGACTAATTTTGAGATGCTGAATCCGTGTATGTACTTGGTTTATGCAAATTCGAACTTTGAATTTTTCACAAAAATTTCAACACAAGATTTCTCGAAAACAAGGCCGAACACCCCTCTAATTTTTTGATATGTTGTTTCTCATGATGATATCTATGCAGTTTATTTTTTTCAGATTTTTAAAAGGGTGTACGCAGACTTTACAAGCAAAAGTAGTTATTGCTTAATCGACGGAAACTCGTCATTTTACACCGCGCACCCCTCTCTCGCGGCCTGGAATGATGAGGAATGAGACGATTATCATAAAATAAATTCAATTATTGACCACGAAGATCTCATTCCAGGCCGCGAGAGAGGGGTGTGCGGTGTAAAATGAAGAGTTTCCGTCGATTAAGCAATAACTACTTTTGCTTGTAAAGTCTGCGTACACCCTTTTAAAAATCTGAAAAAAATACACTGCATAGATATCATCATGAGAAACAACATATCAAAAAATTAGAGGGGTGTTCGGCCTTGTTTTCGAGAAATCTTGTGTTGAAATTTTTGTGAAAAATTCAAAGTTCGAATTTGCATAAACCAAGTACATACACGGATTCAGCATCTCAAAATTAGTCTAGAGTCCAATTTTTGAGAAGATCGGACATCTCTCCGCTGAGTAACAACCGTAAAGGTAAAAAAGTAGTCAAACTTTGGGATCATGTAATTATGCAAATTAGGAAATTAAGAACATCTTACTAACAGAAATCGATGCAGGGCACCTAGACCTACCATAAAATAACGAAAAACCATACGGTCATTTTTTGCTGTACCGAAAATCTTGAGTATTGTGCGATTCTTAGGCGAACGCACTGATATTTTCAAAGCAGGTATATAACGAAAAATCCTGTGCCACCTAGTCTCACATTATTTGGATAGAGCTCGAGGAATGAGCCTTTCCAGAAGTACTCAACGTTTCAAACTCAGATATAACCCTTACTATTGACGGGTCTCCTTTTTCGATTGTGATCGGTCCATCTTCGACGAACGGTTTGGGTAAATTTGGTAGTTGAGGTACCTCGAAATCACCAGCAGGAGGGCAAGCTTCTACAAAAAAAAATTGAAATGATGCCACTTGATTCTGTGAATAACGCGTAGCTACTTGATAAAACACTTTCAAATTCTAAAATTACTCGAATTGAGTTAGTTATTTAGTTTTTTTTTACCTTTCGAAGTAATAAGGACTCAATAAGGACTTGCAAATACAACATTAGCTAAGCTTAGTCTAACATATTTCGAAATGACCTACTCTCTTCGCAGATGAATGCTTCAGTAGGTTGGACATACACTTCCTTTCCATTTGCGTATTTGCGCCAGTAATGACCCGTATCTGGCCTAAAATCATGAATTTACTTTCTTGACCAAAATGCAGTTGACTTATCTGCAAACCAGTGTTGAATCAAGCTCGGAAGGATAACCATACAACTGTAGTTTTCCGTACTTGCATTTGTAAATCTTAAAGCAGGCAATCATCAAAATTAATATTGGCCTACAACCGACCCTTTCACCGTTAATTATTTCAGGTCCAATCGCAGAAAAATATTCGTGTTCAGAATTGCCGGGCGGGGTCATCTTTAGAAGAGGGGGAGACGGGCATGGTAGAATTCCTGGGGAACAGATGCGGTATAAATGAATAAGAAAAACATAAACAAAACCAAATACGTGTGAAGTGCTTAATTACCTACTGTACTAGAACTCCTGTACAAGTCCTGTAGTACTGAACTACTGTACTAAAATACCTGGCTTCATGGCTAAACATGCCATCGCCGAATTCAATGATACAGCAATGAGCAGCAGGAAAAGGAGAGTCATTGTGGAAAGGAGGTGGGATGCTGCCAATTAACGCGTTCAATTTATAGCCAAACTCTCGCTGGAACACGTCCTTCCCATTATTCTCTGGTTTTTTTCTTCATATTCATGCTATTACTCTAGCTCCTCCTCCAACGAGCGGGTTTATTTTGGCCTTAGGTGAGAATGGAGCGAGAGATCGGATGTGTTTTCCTGTTGCCGATAAATATTAAATTTAAGAGATAAGTTGACAATTGATCTGCGCTGCGTTTTGTTTTTCAAACTGCGAAAGGTAGTAATCAACGGTACTGCTTTTTTTTATCAACGTATATTTCAAAATCCATCGATTCATGATTACAATCTAGGAATTTATTAATACGACTGTAACAATAGTGGAATTTTCCATCACTTTAAGATTCCCTCCCTGCTCTCCACTTATTTCAATGCGATAAGAAGATAAATGACAGTGGGTAATCAAGCTGGCGCGAGCACCGTTTCTGGAGGAAACCGCACCGGATGTGTATCTCCCACTCCCCCTTTCCACACACTGAACATGCGTTTACTGCGATTCCCCGAGATAGAGGAAGGGGCAAGGTAGAGCGCCGACCGCTTCCTCAAATTCATTAAGCGCGAAACATTAAATTACGTTGATAACCTGCTTTTCTATGGCTCATTACGTTGACAGAACAATGCGAGATGCATCCCTCACCCCATATCCCTTCTCGCTTCTTCCAAACTAAAAAAGCCTAACGAGTTCATCTTGCGTGAGCGCGTGAGCAGTGAACAGTGCTCTAAATGCTCTAAAGATAAGCTGTGCAAAACGAGCACTAGAGCTCGAGATACCGCCGTCTCTTCATTTTGCACGCTCTCTCGCCCGCTCGGTAAACGAAAGAGAGCGTGAAATAAAGCGACGGCGGTATCATTTCTCGAGCTCTAGCTCACCCTCGCCCAATCAAAGTTGAGAGAGAGAGAGAGTAGTGTTCGCGTTACCTTTTCATTATTCCTCCCTATACTCAACAATATTCATAAGATTGTTAGGACCTTTATTTCACGAATTCTTTCAATCTGTCACATTGTAATCATTTTATTTTTTCTTCACACTTCGGAAACCCTTCAAAATAGAACTTTGTGTCACTTTCAAGCAATTGCCCATTTTTTAGCGTGTCCACTTAAGAATACTGTAGTAAGACTGAGAGGATACAGAGTAGAGCTGTCAGGGTGAAGAATCCGTCTTTTCATTTCGCATGCTCTTTCACCGGTCAGAGTGACGAGAGAGTACGAGGAATGAAGAGACAAATTCTTCACCCTGACAGCCCAAATACAGAGTCCATCTCTTCATTCCTCGCGCTCCCTCACCGGTCCGAGAGGCGAGAGAGCACGGGAATGAAAGAGACGCGCATTCTCCATTATGACACCCCTTTATTAGTAGAGTGCGCACTACGGGTCGTCGTCTCTTCATTTCACACACTTTCTCACCAGTCAGAGAGGCGAGAGAGTGTGTGAAATGAAGAGACGCATTCTCCATTATGATACCCCTTTTTAGAGCATCTCCAATTCGAGCTTTCGAGCTTGATCGACTCGTTTCGCTTTTTTAGTTTGGAAGTAGAGAGGTTGATCTCGAATTGGTCTTCCATTATTAGCAGAAATGGGCAGAAGAGAGAACCGTTCAGTTTTGAGCCTAATTTGGTTGCTCCAATCATCGCACTCGCTGCTCAGCAACTTTTTTTCAAATTTCCACTGTATGTCACGACGTGGTCATCACTCTGCAATCATACTACGATCGTTTTTATGTCAATTATTTATGTAACCATCAAATCTAGAATTTCAGCTAGTGAATTACAATCGAAGTCAGCTATCAGCCTCAAACAAATGTATTGGATCTGAATGAGTGACTCGAAGAGTCCGGGATTCGCAGTTTCAATTCGCTGCGGATAGATGAAAGGAAATGGCTAATTTCTGAGAATCGTAAATACACACATCACTGTATTTCAAATGGTTGATTGATCGCCAGTGTCACTGAAATTTCATCATTTTAATCAATTCGAGATCCACTCTCCCCTTCCTTTCAATGCGATAGGAAGATTAATGGGCCAATTAAGCTCGAACGAGTGTCGATTGAGAAAAAGTCGAAAAAACGAACAGAGAATGTGGATCTTGCACGCGTATCCCCACCTATCTTCTCTCTTCGATAGGATAGAGAGATGGAGATCGAGAAACACGGTTGAAAAGGATGTTACAAGGAGTAAAAGGAAATTATGCTTAGCAAGTCATGCATTGGGTTTTATTTAAAGGGACCTGGCACTCAAAATGAAGTGAATTTCAGAAAAAAGAGCAAAATTTTCTAAGAATAACTGAAAAAACCGCATATTTTTACGATTTTTTTGTAAGAAGTTATGATTTTTCAAAGTTGCAAATTCTGGTCAAAAACCCAGCTATACTCTGTTTAGCGCCGCTAAACACAGTATAGCTGGGTTTTTTGCTGGGTACAGAATGTTTGAAAAATCATAACCGCCTTTAAAAAAATCGTAAAAATATGGGGATTTTTTCATTATTCTTAGAAAAAAATCTACTTTTTTCTAAAAATTACATCATTTCGAGTGCCAGGTCCCTTTAAAGTTGGAAGACCCTAACACACAAAATTATTCCCCTATGGATTAAATTTACCCTTTCAATCGTAGATATACTGTACAGTATGAAATTCCATGCCACCTGCCAACAAAACCACTTTCTTGATGGCACAATGATCCTTACAAAATTGATATCAAATTTTTGCCACTCCTCCACCTCTTCGGGCAACCCTTTGGCGACAGTTCTGCCTTTTGCCGATGGTCCCATTTTCTGCATTATAGATCAGTTGTCCGGAGAGATGCATGGATGGAGAGATGAGATGTATAAGCGCCAACTTTATTTAGTACTTTTTACTACAATGGTTCCCATCTAATAACCAGGTTATTCCATCTAACGTGGCAGAACAATTCGAGATCCATCTCTCATTCAAAACGAGTCGATCAAGCTCTCACAAGAGAAGAGATTGATCAATGATGCTCTTTGGAACGCATTTTCAAGCGGTCACACCTACGCCTAATCATGGATGAGAGAGGGTTGAGCCGTTACTCTCTGTACCCTATCCTCAGGCATCTGCAATAAGCCGTGATAGGGCTATTTAACACAAAACCCTGACTAACGTGTAACGCTACCTCTCCGTGGTCATACTGGAATGAAACACCGATTGTGCATGTCACCCATAGCGCTCAAGAACGCACACGATGTGATTCTCCCCTCACATTCTCTTTGACCTTTGGTGAGAGATACTCCAAAACAATACCAAACAACATTTATCAGTGTCGCTTTCGGGGGTTTATCAAGAAGTGGACTAGTTGAAAGCAAGCAAGGATAATATCTTACAGTAAAGTAAACTTTATTTTTTACTGGGCGTTAATAGTATCTGAGTCTCTGGCGCTCACGCTGCGATATTGTAAAATCGGAATCGTTTCTTATCAAAGATGCGCTTATTTACAAGTGTAGTTCGATATTCAAGTACTATACATGCTCGGTATATCTGAATGTCGAGTCCAACTAAGCCTGATTGAACTTGGTCGTCAGATACCAGGCAACTTGCTACCAAAGAAGGTTCAGCGGACGGTGATTAAAAAAGATAAACATTGAATCAATAATTAATTCATCAAAAAAAGCGAACGATATCTCGAGCCTTTCCCGCATAAAGCTGCTTTTGAACGGGCGGAACGGGTATGGAGAAGAACGGTGGAAGAGGTGAGGTGAGGAATAGGCTATACGTGTTCCCTCATTAGTATCCCTATAAAGAGGCTGCATTGCCAGTTCGATTAGCTGCCATGAACCTTCGTATTTTTCTTCTTCTTGCTATTTGTTGGGAGCGTTCGGATGCCTGCCTAGCGATGAAGCCAGGTACTTTTCCTGCTGTTTTGCTCATCACCCAGTGCACCACCGTCACCGATCTTCTCTATCCCTTTCCGGCACTAGGTCGGATGAGAACATTCGGATGATAACCTACTGTATGAGAACCAAAAATTTTCGTTTTCTTTCGCTTTTGTGATAGAGAACCTACTGACAAAAAACTACAACGCTCAAAAATATTATAGTTCTCATCCAGTAGGTTATCATCCGAATGTTCTCATCCGACCTAGTGCCCCCCCCTTTCCTATCGAACCGTGCATCAGTATGCTTCAAGGAACGCTGCCTTGCCCTTCGGTCCCTCAAGGGCCGCTCTCGCAGGCCCCTGATGGGTTTATGTACGCTCCGTTAGACGGCCCTGAAAACGTAAACAACGAAAGGGTTTGTCTTGTCTCGATGGTCTTGCCTATTTCATGTTTTCAGGTTTTTTATTGCAAGTATGGAACACTCCAAATGTTTGGCGGTCCCATCGAGGCAGTTAAAACAATACTCGTTTGCAAGTACGTGGTACTAGAGTTCGAAATTCGGGTAATCGTCGGTGAGAGAGAATGAAGAGAAAATGAAGAGACGATTACCCGAATTTCGAACTCTACGTAGTACAATTGTTGTCGTAATTACTGTATCATAAATGCACGACAAGTTGTCACACATCACGGAATATGGCATCCCGCTCCAATCTATCGAGCAGTTTTTGACGCGTGGAATTGCACATTTATTAAGAGGCCGGTTCTGAGAAAAGTGACCACTCCCCGGACATTGCGCCAAGATTTTCGATTTGGACCACCATACTCACAGGGTCTGGAGGGCCTTTGACCTTGTTTACAAAACTGATGACGTCACCGCTTGTATTGCGCAATGCGGCGCAAAAGCGCCGGGTTAATCGAAAAAAGCGAAAATTCATAATTTCTCAACCGAATGAGCTAGAACCAAAATTCCTTTTGCATTATGTTAGGCATGCCCAGGGTGCACCATACCACCATTGGGATCGAAATTTGCTCGGTTCTCATATCGCCTTTTCGACCAACACTTTTAAATTTTTTGGATTTTTTGTATCTCAGTTTCAATTGGGAGCATAATTTCCTTCATGGGGCATTACCTAGATGTCATGTGCACTACACCCCCCTATGGCCACTATCGGATTCCGGGTCACATGGAACGAAAAGGTCCCTTGAATGGTCGCGACTCCATTACAAGTCAGCCTTATTTGGCATTTCCCATTGACTCGCTATGGCAATCTAGCCAAATGTTGGTCGAATAGTAAATTTACATCATCTCCGTAATATTTATCCCCATAGGAGTTGAATCCGCGATAGTCATTTTTTGAGATTTTTTCGAACCATGACCCGGGGTTCATGCCTCGATCGTGAATCATGACCATGAACCCCGGGTCATGGTCCGAAATGGACCGAAAAAGTCATGATGGAGGAACTTCGAGTACTATACACCAATGTATGCGACAGTAGCCCAATATTATATTGGAACCGAAATCACCGTAATACAGGTCTCGTAAACAGGTTTTTATCGACATCTTGACTAAAAAGCCTGTTCTCGATTCCACAACCGCCGGAATACGGCCATTTAGGTTCCAATGTATAACTGGGCTACTGTCGCATATATTGGTGTATAGTACTTGAAGTTCCTCCATCATGACTTTTTCGGTTGATTTCGGACCATGACCCGGGGTTCATGGTCGTGAGTCACATTCGAGGCATGAACCCCGGGTCATGGTTCGAAAAAATCTTTAAAAAATGACTATCGCGGATTCAACTCCTATGGGGATAAATATTAGGGAGATGATGTAAATTTACTATTCGACCAACATTTGGCTAGATTGCCATAGCGAGTCAATGGGAAATGCCGAATAAGGCTGACTTGTAATGGAGTCGCGACCATTCAAGGGACCTTTTCGTTCCATGTGACCCGGAATCCGATAGTGGCCATAGGGGGGTGTAGTGCACATGACATCTAGGTAATGCCCCATGAAGGAAATTATGCTCCCAATTGAAACTGAGATACAAAAAATCCGAAAAATTTAAAAGTGTTGGTCGAAAAGGCGATATGAGAACCGAGCAAATTTCGATCCCAATGGTGGTATGGTGCACCCTGGGCATGCCTAACATAATGCAAAAGGAATTTTGGTTCTAGTTCATTCGGTTGAGAAATTATGAATTTTCGCTTTTTTCGACTCACCCGGCGCTTTTGTGCCGCATTGCACAATACAAGCGGTGACGTCATCAATTTTGTAAACAAGGCCAAAGGCCCTCCAGGCCCTGTGGGTATGGTGACCCAAATCGAAAATCCTGGCGCAATGTCCGGGGAGGGGGCAAAATGGTGAATTTTCTCAGATCCGGCCTCTTAAAGCACTATTTTGGAATCACTTCTCATCATGCTATCATAATCAGTTATCGCTTTAGAAATAAGAAAAACTAAATATCCTGTGTGAAAAACGATCCGAAAGTGGCGAAAAGTGAACGATAGATTATAACGGAACGTTGTATTCCGTGGTGTGCGACAACTTTTCTGACTTCTGTATTAGTTGAGTCCCTTGTTATTTCGCGAAAGTGGCTAGATAAAGTAGGGAAGGAACCAGGGTGTCGGTGGATCAAAGCGTCAATTCTCTGTTCAAATTACACTCCGTTTCCTGTGATTTGAGGGAACTTTGGCACCATTCCAACTCGCTTTATCTGGGATAAGATTCACGTTTGGGTCTTCAGACTCCTGGCATAGTTGTCAGCACAAGGCAGAAGGCGTCCTCATAAAATTTTCATGACACTCATCCTTTAAACAGTATTTTTTTACAATTTATAGGCACGGGTCATTACTGGCGCAGATACCCGGACGGAAGAGAAGTGTATGTGCAACCCGCCGAGCAATTCGTATGCATGGAAAGTAGGTATTTTCAGCCTTGTTGGAGGAGCTTAGAGTCGAAAAGGGAAATGCATCCCCATTCCGCGTGGCCCCTCTTTTGTCCTCTGTAAAACAATGTTTCTGGATAAATGAAGCATATCGAGTTGAAACAATACTGAATAATTCACAATAATTCAAATGAAATTTTCAGGAAAATGTCCTGTCATACCAGAGGCAGTCAACCCCACCGTACCCTCGCCATACGCCGTGACTGGATGCACGCTGACGACTGTGATGACCGGCGATGCTACCGTAATCTTCATTTTTCACACAAATATTCACGTTTCTTTTGCTGTCTTTCATATCAGACAGAGAAGAGTATTTTGTAAGTGATAATTAAGAGATGTTACTCCGTATTTGGCATCCGGACAGCTTGAATACACCATGACTTTACCCTTTTACAGTCGACGCATTTTCAGATCCTTACGTGTCCGGCGGGTAGCATGTTGTACGATGTCACCGACTCGACAGGCACTAAACCGCCAGTCCTCGTAGAGCCGGCAAACGCCCCCAAGTGCACGTAAGTGATCTTTGCTTGGGTATGTAACCTTCTCGGCAGAGTATAAATCCATTGTTTATCGTGATCACTCAATCATTACTGCCCACAATTCACTGGCTATTGTAATTCGTGACGCAAGATCGCATTCGACCTTTTTTTCATCTATTTCAACTAAACCAATATTACGCGACCCAAAAATGTGCCTCAAAAATCGTGAGAGAGTGGGACGCATCGGAGGCGTTCCGTAATTACTATCTACACGAAACTACACTCTATCAGCGATTTTTCAGAAGGGGCAGCGCAATGTGGGACTCCGACAGCAAGAAGTACAAGTGCCTCACAACTCCCGATGCATACATACAACCCAATAATTGCATGAAAGGTTTCTTCCCTCAGAACCTGCAAGTGAATCAGAATGCGAAGATATGCAATGACCCAGATTGGCCAACAACCTACGTGATAAGGTTGGTTCTGTGACTTTTCACACATAAACTGGCAACGTGGAGTGATAGAGAATGCCTACCCGATCAGAGACCAGGTTTTCCGAAATTCTGGAAATGCCTCTGAACCTCGCTACGGATTTTTGAAGTTTCATTGGTACTTTCGTATTGATGTCATTCAAATTTCAGTCGAAAAAAGCAGCAATAGTGAAAATGCACTCGGCGGGAGTCCAACCAACGGGTGTTGGATAGATAAGCAAACGCGTAAACCACTGGACTACGAGCCGTAATGTGTGCTTTGCCTAAACGGCTGAATACCGTATGCAGCTAGGGGGCAGGCATGTCGTGTTGGGACCCGCCAATTTCGATTCCCTCCCTCTTTAAAAAGTATGACTTTGAAGAATTGGGCCATTGTAGTTTCAGTTAAACAGTGAATTTTATGAAACAGATCACAGTTATACTAACTAATTGTAACGCAGTAAAATCAATGGTGAAAGTTTTCACCGTATTTTTCAACGCGCTGAGTAGCCTATTTTTTGTGGGTGTTCGTGTTTCACTTAAAGAAGGCGTCCCACGAACCGCGCGGGCGACTATGCAAAGTGAGGAGTGAGAGGGCGCGCTCTCCTCATTTCGCACGCTCTCTCGCTCGTTGCCTGCGCGCGCAAGGTCACTTGGAACGTAGCCAAATGCTCATATCTCAGCTCATACGAAAATTGAAAACATGGGAGTTTCGAAAGTGTTACCGGGTAACCACGACTCACCATCTCACATCGAGAACTCAGTTAGTCAGATATTCGAGGGACACCTCCTTTAATAGTATGAATTGTCTCAAAAAGAGCGAGAAAAAAGCTAAGACCAGCACAATTTCAGCGGTATCACCGAGATGGGAATGCCGATCACCCTGGATAATGACGGCCCGAGAAGGCTAGTGTATGAAGCGGGTCAAGCGGGACAGTGCGGGCGGTGGGCCTACAAGGACTCAAACAAAGACACCGATCGGCCTATCGTATACTTAAAGGCACTCACCTGCGCTACTGCTGGTATGAATTCATATGCATAATTGTAAGGCAAAAGTGCTGACAACTATTTATCTACATGAAGGGAGCGAATGAGGCATTTAAAAAGTATCTCGTGAGTACAGTATCCAAGAACGTTTTCGAACTGACCGGTACATCTATAACTGTTTAATCACACTGTATTCAGAGTCACGCGAGGCCACATATAGAAAAATTATCACATGGAATTTTCAGACGAATCACCGTGTGAATGTAATACTCCCCTTAAAGTAAAGGCTGGTGGAGCACCGGTGGCGACTGGAGACAATCCCATCTGCGGCGACATGATGCATTTAGAGTACTTTTTTTCAATTAAAAAATACAAAATTATAAAATTCCCGATTGTTTGAACGACTGTCATTTCCACGTGTTATCAGGGTAGCATAATCAAGATTTGTTTGTGTTATCAGGGTATCATAATAAAGATTCGCTTTATAAAAACCCATATTGCATCAAAGATCCGAAATTTGCATTCAGGTACAACTTGTATAAGGCTGATGGCTCGAATGCTCCTGGAAATCCTGGGGATCTTACGGTATATTCCTATTATGTACATATGTGCACATAATGATTCCTTTTCAGAACTTCAGAATAAAATGCATGGCCGGTATCTGGATCTTACAAGATAGTGGAAGTACTAAGTACTCGGGATGGAAACTCGACGAGGCTGCGTGCTTTCCCAATTGATTCCGGCGGCTGTGAGTTTATTCTACCATCTCTCCAATTTATCTACGTTTCAAGTTGTTTTTACCTTTTTGCTTTAATGGTGAGCGCTCAAAACCGTTATATCTATCAATTATTGTTCAGGAAGCCGCACCCCACGATCGCATTCTACTTTCTCCATCGATGCAGCATCCACACGCATTGTTCTCACGGTCATACACTCAACATGTGCAATTTCATATCGTTTTTCATAATAGTCATTATTTATTCCATAACAGAGATAAATTCAATCGCGTGAATGGTTTATCGTAAAACAACAAAATCAAATCAATGATTGAACAAACATGAATTATAACGATAACGAAATTCATATTAGAGGCATCGGCGATACGCATTGATTTGGCGTTCCCATTCCACTTCGATAATTAAAATTATAGGCATCGATCGTTTTTTGGCATAGATGATCTCACGGTCGAAAAGTTAGCGATTGAAGGATATTTCTCAGCGAATAGGTACCATCACCGAAAGCGGCCCAGTAAACGGTAAAGTTCGTTCGGCTTCACATTTGTGTGGATTTCGGCCAAATAAACACGACAAATACAGTATTCATGGGACAGAGAGTTTGGAGGCATCGCCGGTGTAAGAAGTGACTGGGTAGGATCTGCAGGCGGTACTAACGTTTAAAAAGTTTAAAAAAGATGAGGGTTTTTAAAATGGCACCTTTCCTTTTTGCCCTTTCATCACAATCACTTTCCATTTTCGTTAACGGTTCATTTCATCAGTTTCTTGCAATCGAGAGAGGCGCGTTGATTGATTTCCAATGTTTCTTTGGTCAAAGTCGAGTAATATGTGCTAGCTGTTTAGCTGTTTGCGTAAGGCTACCCTAGAAAGCATTGGACAGCAGGGTATGTAGTCCTTCTAACAGCTGGCCTTACCAGCGGGTCCCACCTAGCGTAGTCTTATGACTGTAAAATCGCTTGACGTGGATACACCTTTACCTTTACAATTTTACCTTCATCAATTATTCAATTTTCGCGTCGGCGGGGAGGCGGACACTTGCTTCATAGAGAATGAAGAGCTCAACCCAATAAACCAGCTTATCGTTGGATAATGAATGAGTGATTGATGAGGCTTAGCGTGTGAAAAGTGGAATGGGGATCCACATTCTTTGGTGTTTTTTTCGAATCTAAAGCTGCTCTCGAGCTTGATTTAACAGCGTCGTTGACAGGGTAACACGCTCAGCGCCTCTCTCTTTTCCGATCTAAAAGTTAACAAGTTAAAGGGTGTAAAGGTAAAGTTAAAGTTGCTTCCACAATCAAGGCGATTTTACAGTTGTCATGAGACAACCACGCCTGGTGGGGTACACAGGTAAGGCCCGGTACGGCGAGGCCTGCATGATCCTCCTTTTCCGCCTTTTCCGATCTTCTCCCTTTGCAAGCTTTCTCACTTTCGCGCGCTATTTCGAATCACTTATCGTTTAAAGCGAGGGAAGATTTGGAATCCCCGACACCGAACCTGTAACCCCTGTCATTAAATTGGTGTGGCATCAATATCTTTGAAGATTCCTGATCACCCGCACCCGATGACAATTTCGGAACTCCCATGATTTGACTTGTTGTTTGAACTGAGCCATGATTGATTGGCTGTGTCAAAGTAACACTGATTGTGCATGCAATGAGAGAGGAATAGGTTGGCCCGGGTTGCCCAGAGTTTGCAGCTCCCTGAAGTTTTGGACAGCCGTATGTCGGCTCCCCGGGAGGCTGTGCGGCTAGCTAATGACAATTGAGCAGGAATTGATACCTCCCTGTAGTAAACTATCTAAATCATTCAAGCATATATCCGCTATGAAAAGACATCTAAAGAAGATGATAAGAGCATGAATGGAATATCTCGATGTGGTATCGCCTTATGGCCAGTGACTGAAAAAAGCGGACTGGAATGAAAACGGATGGAAAGTGAGGGAGAAAAGGATACGTGTTCCCGCAATAATTTCCCTATAAATGCTGCATTGCCACTTCACTTCACGTCACTGCCATGGATCTCCTTCTTCTTCTGCTTATTTCTATTTCATGGGAACTGACAAATTCTTGCTTACCGATGAATCCAGGTACCCTTTTCACTGGTATAATTCCCAGCCCCCCTTTACACACTCCCCTACGTATCATTCCAACCCGCATCGCTCATAGACTATGAGACATACTTGTCAGAGATACCCACTGTGTCTCTGACAATGATTCAATGATACAATGATTATGATTCTAGGACCGTTGCCATGCCCATCCGTTCCTCAAGGCCCGATTAAATCTACGGATTTCGAATACACCGCACTGAGCGGCCCACAAGTCGTGAACAAAGAAACGGTTTGTTTCATGAGTTATTCTTTAACTGTGGATATGAAATGACACGTAGTCCACACTAGACGCCATTATAATGGTAATCTTCTCTATTCTGAGCATCTCTTTGACGTCTCTGTGACCGGTGAGATAGTGCGAAGAATGAAGAGACGATTTCCTTTTTTCGATGACCATTTTAGGTCTACAACTGCAAGTATGGTGGTGAACTGCAATTATACGATTCTCCTGTCGACCCTAATGACCCCATTGTATCACTGGTTTGCAAGTACGTTATCAAAAATAACAATATGATATTTAAATGTTTAGGCCAGACACGGGCCACTTTTGGCGTAGATACTCGAGTGGAAAAGAAGTTTATGCTCAACCTGCGGAAAAATTTGTCTGCAAAGAGAGTAGGTCAATTCATCATTGTTGAAGGACCATAAAAACGCATTCCTATGCCGCTATCTGAACTCGTAGAGTTCGAAATTCGGGTAATCGTCTCTTCATTTACCACGCTCTCTCACCGGTCAGAGAGGCGAGAGAGTACGTGGAACGAAAAGATTATTACCCGTATTTGCAAAACTCTATAAACTACACACCAATCTCACAGAGACTTGCCCCGCTGTGACTACCCTCGAGTCTACTGCAACCGTCGGGTCAAGATATTTTCAAGATGGCGGCTCACTCTTGTCGACGCGAGGCGAAGAATCTATGGAATAAGACGCTTCTGAGTTCCACTACTTTATTGATCCTTGCAGGTCGCAACTTGTCCGGAATTTTCTGATCTCTTCGATATCTCCAATCCTGCGGAGCCAAAGATCGTTGACCCGAGCAACTACCCAAAGTGCAAGTAAAGCAGATCATAGCGTGTCAAAATGGACGACCTCCATTGTTCGTCGCGGCCCTCGTATTCTAATGAGGAGAGGGGAAGAAAAGTCATTTCGAGTCATCGCGCGGTGGTTTCCCTTCACATGATTTCGAGGAATGATTTCGTGTAACTCAGCTCAAAATCATCGAATCGATGCCAAACAAAAGGCATTCGAGGGGAAATATGTGTCTACATTATCCATGTTAAGCACCAATCTTTTCTTGAACTCATCTTTGTGATAAGGACGTTTTCATGAAAAAGTTGAAAATTAAAACATTTTGCAAAAATTAAAATTTCTCGAAAACAGAAGCGAATTTCGAAATTCGAAAACGAGCAAACTGTGGGGAAGTACTTTCCGCATCTTTAGCAACTGCTTATCATACTAGACCATAGTCTCCGGATTGAAGGTAAGATGTCTAAGTCTCCAAAACATCATTCTGAATCGTTCTAATCCATTTCTTCGGAGCTGCGCTGAATATAGAGACAAATGTTCAAAATAAAAGTTGTTCAGTGTTTCCCAAGGATTATTTTGATATGCCGGGTGTAGGGGTTTCAGTAGCGCATGATGGTAGCTGTTTCATGCAAATGACTAAGGCTCAGCTCTGAGAACGAATTTCGACATTCTTTAAAAGCGGAAATGTTCCCTTGACTAGTGACTAGGATTTGCTCGTTTTAGAATTTTCATTTTTGGTTTCTTTTCGCTTTTACGTTAACAAACTCAACAGGATGCAATTTTTCAAAGAACATTTTGATCAATTCCGATATGTTTCACGTTCAATATTTAGTATTGCGTGAATTCTAAACTCATTCTACTTCTAACTCTGACCGATCCCGGCCCATTTCGAACGCGAAAATGAGAGGGATGGAGAGTTGAGAAAAATGGCACGGGCCACGCAAATGAGGATTTTCATCCATTCTGACACGCTGTGCAGATAGTCAGTATCACTCAAACAAGACATCGACAATTTCAGAAGGAACAGTGGTGAATGGAGTCCCAATCAGAAAAAGTACAAATGCCTGAGAACCCCCTCATCCGGACTAGGCACTGACGACTGCGTAATTCTTAATGACCGGCTTACGCTTCGGCTGGCCACCGAACCACTGAGTCCTCCTTGTGGAAACGAGCCTGATAAAACCTTCATCTTGAGGTTAGCACTCTTCTTTTTGAAGATGATTAAATTTGAGCTGTAAAATGAGGCATAAATCGCCATTGTCAGAGCTATCGACACGAATGGTAATCGAATCACGTTGGATAACGAGGACAACCAGCGACTGTCGTATGACGAGACAATGAAAGTTTGGAAATACGAAGATGAAACTGGAGTTAACAATCGCACTATTCTCTATTTCAAAGCTGTGAGCTGCGGGATGTCAAGTGAGTTTTTTTTCAAGTTGCGAATCGAAGTGGTTAGTTTTAACCGTTTAAAAACCGTTGCAGCCGGCATGTGTCCATGCTCTCCACTTCCGAAAATACCCGATAGCGAGAAAATAGGAGTTCCAGCGGCTGTTGAGAAGAATGTTGTCTGTGACAATCCAGAGCATGGAATCTGGTAAGAAATCGATCACATGCTGACACATGCTTGTGAGTCAGTCGAAAGTAGTCGGTCTGTGAGTACGGCTAGCATTTCTAGTCGTTTGTTCGCACTGAAAGTGAGAAAGTTATCGATAGGCATTGGTAAGATGGCGTAACTTCACTTTTCACCCATTTTTGACTAACTCCTAGCCCTGTTCCAAAAAAAACACCCAGTCATCACATCTCTCCTTAAACTGCTAAAAGCTGTAAAATTGTTTACATTTTCAGGTACTACTTAACCCGCTCTGTCAAGAGGCAGGAATATTTGGGAAATGTCATGTCTGCAAAGGTGAACACTTTTTCAATGGATTCAATGATGTTTTTCTGATATTTTTAAATACTGATTCCGAATTTTGTGTTACGATAGTTCACAGAAGAAAGATAGACATGATTCGTAAATTTTAAATCGATCTTCGGAAATGTAATTATTGAGTGCGTAGCGAGGGTGTAGCGCGAAATAAGCAATAAACGGTCGAGCTCTCCTCTCCCGCGCAATTCATGGCCTTCAGATTGCTCACTCATCACTAAATATTTCTCACTTCATCATAAATAATAGAATACGTTAACTCCGAAATAAAATTTATATTTAGATTTTTTTTATTAAGCCGCCTCGTATACAATAGTGGTTTTATTTCAGATGCACAACATTCATTGCAATGCGGGAATCTGGATCATGCGGCCCAATGATGGGAGATACGGTGGATGGGAGGTTCGCTCGGCGACGTGTTTCAAGCCTTGACGCATCGATTCCTTCTCTTATCGTACCATTACGGATAAACAATGTAAACACAAATTTAATCAAATGCAATGTATGTGATTGCCCACCACACTTGAGAAATTCACAACATCCGCTTTCGTTGTCGATCATTGCTCACAACCGCATCACATTTTAAACTTCTCCTCGTGTTTCAAACACGTATCTTTTGCACGTGTTTGAAGTCGTGGATTATCTCGAGTTGTCTGCAGCACCAGGGATAAAAATCAGTTTCTCGATCAGTCGATCAGTTTCAAGATCAAGTGAAAACGCGCGAAATAGCTTCTCATGTCAGTGAACGAACAACCTTCAACCTTTTGACCTCTTTTATTCACCCATCGCGTTCATTCTCAAGTTTGGGTGGAACGGCTACTGCTGCAATTCCTCATTCCCTACAAAAGTGCTCACGGTCGCCGTCTCTTCATTTACATGCTCTCTCATCGGTCAGAGAGACGAGAGAGTATGAGAAATGAAGATACGGGGGCATCATTTCTCGAGCTCTATTTCCCACCACCAAAGAAACACGGAGTGTGCGCAGTCGCGCCGAAAATCCTACTTGTGCACACACAGATCAAAAGCCCATCGGATAGCTCAAGTCGCAGTCGAATTTCACATGCTTTCCCTACTGCTTCTCGTCGCCTCTTTCACACATCCAATCGACGCATGCATGCCGACATCGACTGTTGCTATGCCTCCCATAAGTACGTGATTATATACGTTTCATGAGTTCTCAAATTACATCGCAAATTATATTTTCAATTCCAGAACTCTGTCCTTCCGTCCCACAACGAACACCGATTCCTCCAGACTCTCAGCAATTCAAGTACGCCGCGCTAATCGGACCATCATTCGCAGGTGGAGAAACGGTTCCTTTCCTTCCTATAAATCGACCTAAAATATATGTTATTTTAGATATACAAGTGTATGAATGGCATATTGAATCTGTACAGTTCCCCTGGCGAGTCACTCAACGTTAATTCAGTCCTCGTTTGCAAGTAAGTGAAAGATAATCTCATCACAATTAATTTTTTGTCTCTTCATTTTCCTCACTCTCGACCACTTTAACTGTCCAGATAGCGTGGAAAAATGATGGAGGTCCTATTTTTAGCTCTAGTTTATAAGCCGAAACAGCTGGCCTTACCAGTGGGCCCCAAATGACTGTAAAATCGCTTGATGTGGATACACTTCTACCTTGCTTATAGGCCGAACACGGGAAAGTACTGGCGCAGATATACAAATGGGCAAGAAGTGGTTGTCAATCCAGGAGAAGAATTCATCTGCAGAGAGCGTATGACGTTTATTTATTACAATGGACAAAAAAGCAACAATAACTAGTTCAGCCGTTAGTTCAAATAAGGAAATCAACCGCTAGATTGGATTTTTGGTATAACTAGAATTTGGCTACTAAGAATTACATGAGGTACTGTCAAAACACCAAAGAGCATTCGTATTCAGCGACTCTCGCCGAAATGACTACCGATCCGTGCTCCGATCTCGTTCCTGGAGTGCGCAAACTTGAAAAGACAGCAAGCATATGTCCGACCGATAGAACATACATTATAAGGTTAGTCGTTTATTTTTAATGAAAAAACACTCATTTCAAAGCTGAAACTGGGTTGTCTTCTGAGCAAAGTATTTGTTATGTAGTTTTCTCTCGCCAATGACAAGTTTACCCTAAACAGTTCCTTGATTCAGAGGCTTGGATGAATTCGGCAACTTGGTTACGATGGACAATGACAATCCGAAGTGGATCACCTACGATAGTGTGAGGATGATGTGGGAGTACGCGGACACGCTGCACGGCAGGGATCCTGTCTATTTGACGGCAGCGAGCTGTGCGATAGCGCGTAAGTAGATTGTTTTTGCATATTTTTAAGGGTTAAGGTCGGGTTAGGGTTAGGGTTAAGGTCTGCACGGCCGAGATCCAGTCTACTTGATTGCAGCCAGCTGTGCGATTGCGCGTAAGTAAATCAATTTTTTTTGCATATTTTTAAGGGTTAAGGTCGGGTTAGGGTTAGGGTTAAGGTCTGCACGGTCGTGACCCCGTCTATTTGACGGCTGCGAGTTGCGCGATTGCTCGTAAGTATTATACTCGAATGTGCTGGTTTAAGATCTCATTTTGGGACGGGAGTATCGAAAGTGTTATATATAATGCAATAAATTCATCAAAAAAGCTCCCCAAAACGACCTGTTAAAGCATCATCTTTGTCTTTCATGTCCCCCTGTGGGCCCGTGTGCATGCGCTCCGCTTCCACAAGTTCCCGTGATCCCGACACCGATGACAACAGCTTTTGCCTGGACGGATCAACCAGTCGCTTGTATGGATACGACAATGCAAATATGGTTAGTTCTTGTAAGTTGGAAGAATCTTAATGGAATCATAATATTGTGCATCATTATGAGCACTTATTACCCACGTTTCATATTTCCTATGGGTCCTACCTAGCTTTGAATGACTGTAAAATCGCTCGACGTGAATGCTCCATTTTCCATTTTTATTTAGTTTATCGATAATTTGATGATTTCAGGTGGACCTTGCCGAAAACTGGCGGAAATTATCTTGACAAATCAACCACCTCTAACGTATGAAATATATTTTCCAATTACAATCTGCCTTTCTATTCATATCGCTCAACATTTTGCAGAGTTACCATATCCAGTGCTGTGCGGGTCTTTGGATTATGGATATTACTGGAGGCAGTTGGGGCGGCTGGGTGGTCGCAGAGGCGACGTGTTGGAAATGAAGGCATATCGCGCCGATTTACGTCTTACATTCTTCGTCATCGTCTGTCTTTTCACTGCTTAAAAAAGAATATCGCGTACATATTTTATCATATGAAACAACAAATGAAAATCGGGGACTAAACAATCCCAATAATAATGCATAACCCTAAAACGAGATTCTTAGTAGAGGAAAAGTGATTATGCTAAAGGCACATATAATTATGAATCAAATCACATTGATCGAATCGATACCCATTAATGAATTGCCATTATTATGAAAGTGGATGAATAATATGCCAAATTTAAATCTCAAAATGCTTTGGGGAACTAGGAACTTGAGAACAGAGGGGGAATACTTCCGGTGTTTAGCGAAAATTCGACAATCCTCTACAATTCGTCGCGGATCTGGCGCGATTGCAGTTGCTGCTCGATGATAGAGATGATTTGGTCACTGAAATTACGACGATTTATTAATAAATTGTTGATTGTCATGATAAAGGTGTCCATGTCTAACGAGTTTGCTGTAATCTCATGATATTGCAGTCATATTTTTTTCTATTTTTCAAACTCTATATCGGAAGTGGTAAAATACAAACTGTGACATCTCTAGACCTCACACAGCTGATATCAATCACGCACTCGAATGCCGTTTATCTCATTCCCCACTCACCGATGATGACTCTGAATCGCCAGTCCGAAATGATCCTGCTTGCCGCCGTTGGTGCCGATGAAGAAGCGAATCGTGGGGAACGCACGGATCTGAGATTATTTATTTATTGAGTTATTTATTTTTAAATTGCCGTTCCTGCTGACCAGAATCAATTTTTTCTACTTCTAGAAAAAATAAGGTGAACGTGAAGCATATGCGACATTCGGCATATTTCCAACACACTTAATTTTTCGAGATGGAAGATTAAAATTCACAGTTTTTGGTAAAGAACAGAGAGTTCGACTGTCGACGCATATTAACCCAAACAATGATGTGCTGTGCTGCTCACCTGTGCCCCGGAGCACACTTGGGGCCACGCATCGCAATTGATCTTGGCCAGTTTCACGCGGCCCTCGAGCGCCTTGGCGATCTGGAAGGGATGATCGCTGATCTTTGATCTTTCATGGGTTTTAGGGTTTGAAATGCTGAATTTGATCCCTCTGACCTGCTCAAAGTACGGTGCGAACTGGACGCAGTGGCCGCACCATGGAGCGTAGAAATCGACCAGCCACGGCTCGGAGGAGGGCAGGACCTGCAGATATGACAATTGGGAAACAATTTGCGATTATAACAAATGCATTCGTCAGTACTTGACATACTCAATCTCATTTCGTGACGCTGTCGAATATACATTTGTGATATCTATCTAGCTACTCACAGTAGCTAGATACTTTATGCATATTTTTTTTGTAAAAGATTGAAAATCACTCACCTCTGTGAAGAACTCATTGCCCATGTCGACCACGAGCGACGGAAGGAGGGAGTAGACCCAGCGGGAGATGGAGTCCGCGTTGCGCCACATGTTCGCTGGGTAGTCCCTGCAAGGGGTTTTGTGATCATCAGTTTCGAAAAAGGGAAACCACGATAATCTTTAGATACGTTTCAGAAACATCAGAAGAGCATACCGAACTGTCTGATACGATGGATATGGGGATGTTATCATTGGAAGAAAAAAACCTTCTTAAATGCCTCTCTTTCGCTCGCCATTTCTCATCTCTATCCACCAAGAGCAGTCGGAAATCCCCACTACACTCACTTGTGCTGCACCTGTCCTCCATGAGGATAGGCTCTGATCGTCGGGTATCCCCTGACTCCTTGCTGCCCGCAGAAGTGACCGTGCGCCTGGCAGTCGACTGGAAAAAATTGGAATTTCAATGCATCAATACATTTTTTCATCGGATAACGAGCACACGTTACTGTACGTACACAGTTGATAGTTGCATACTCGAAGATGGTTACTGTTACTTTTGGGTTCCATGTTTACACGGAAATCTAGGCCGGATTTAATGTAATTTACAATATTATTGGGCTACGGAAATTCCCAAATTTCTAATCTCTCAATCTTACTCGATCCGAACTTGAGCTTCTCCTCCTCCTCATCAGCAAAGCCGCGAGCGACTTTCTGGTACTCGGGTGCGAGCTGCAAGAATTTGATTTAAATTTGAACAATTCGTTTACTCGAGTGTAGTTTTTATTTATTAGTCCTGTTCGCGGAGCATTCAGCGCTTAGTATTGGCTCGACCAATAAATATCCGACCAGTGAAACACATTACACCCAAGAGAATCACATTTTAAAAATAAAAATAGCCTATTTATATCATCAATTAATTAATTGATTATCACCTGCTGGCAGGGTCCACACCATGGCGCGAAGAAGTCCACGATCCACGTTTCGTCCTCGGCACTAAATTAATAATATTTTAATTTATTAAATAATTATCGTTCCAAGTTAGAAAGCTACTGACAGCTTAGTCTGACTGGTAAAATATTTCTCGCAGGAGCTTATTAATTATTATATATTAATTAATTTAAATCATTTAATTAATTAATTAATTAATTACCGATTAGCGACAAGGTCCTGGAAGGACTGAGGGGTGAGCTCGACGACGGAGGGATGGAGGGAGTTCTGAATTGGGAGAATGAGGTTGCAATAGCATCAATCAATCGAATTACCAAACACGCAAAATTTCAAGACTAACAGGGAGTGATGAAACCTATTTGATGTATTTTAAGAGTTCTGCATGTTTCTCGATGAAATCATCGATAATACCTTGTCTACCATGCATCTTCCTCGGAAGTGGAGGGAATAAAGCAACCCTTACATCGATAAAGTCCACGATCTGTTCAGCCGTGTGCGATCCGACGCTGCGGAAGTGCTTGCCGGCAAAGTGGAGCAGGGAGGTGGGATAACTGGAAGGGGAGATCATAGATCAAAGATCAAAGATCAAATAATTACCTCTGGATGCCCGCTCGCTGACAGACCTCCTTGTACTTGACGCAGTCAACCGTGCCGATCTGCAGAGGCCAGTTTAGAATATTTTTTACACCTATCATCTGTCGATATTGAAAATAAGATACAATTGCGAATAAATGGGTTGCGTGAAACATATTCGAATTTTTCGTTTATTTAATTCGCTCTCTAAAACTTGTTTTGGCAATTCGGCAAGCGCCTCTCTCATGTCGCAAAGTAAAAAGAGGAGAGGAGTGTTGCCATCTCTAAAACCAACCTTGAGATTGGCCATCTCCGAGCCCTCGTCGAGCGTGGAATGAATACGACGCAGCTCGCCCATCAGCTTCATGCACGGAGGGCACCACTGAGAAAATTGGTTGTGAAATTTTGAGGTGTAATTCGACGATAATTTTCTTCCACGTTCATTCGTTTCTTGATGAATTGTACCAACCTAAGCGAAGAATCTAAACTCCTGAGAATATCGCATGCGGCTAGAATCGTAGGGCTCATTACTACTCTATTCTACACTATTGCATTCCACTTCCCTACCCCACTACAGCACAACCGTAATTCGCTACAGTACTCCATTACCCATTGCCGTATCCCCACTACCGTACACCGCACTACCACAGTATGCTCACCGGTGCGAAGTAATCGACCATCCACAGCTGCCCGCTCTCAATCTCCCTCTGCAGTCTGTCAGCAGATAGCACGACTAGGGGAGATACCATTGACTCGCGGATGAAGGATGCCACGTCGCGAGCGGTGGAGGACTTGCCTGGAAAGATTGGCTCAAATTGATCTTTGATCTTTGATCTCTGAATTTAGTGTAATTTGTTTTGCTGGCACTGTAAATTAATGATAAGAAAAGCGAGATGAAGCGGTCGAGGTCAAGATAAACATGTGCGTGTTTTTGTTTTTCTTTATTTCAATTACTTTCTTCATAATTCACAGTTCGACCGACTACTTGTCGAATTGATTCCATGGCTTGTGCAATTATAATAATGTATTCATTCTTACTGATCGTCTGAATAGAAAGATATGTAAGGCTAACCATAATTGATATCGTATCCGAGGTTCCTCTTGAAGAGGACGGCAGTCGGAAGCTTTGCTGGGTCGAGATATTTCGCGCAGAGACCGTCAAGTTTGGAGCATTCGGCGTAGTTGATCTGAAATAAATTGATCTTTGATCTTTGGTCATTTGAAAATACTATTGATCGATAGCGACACTGATAAGCATTTCAGAATTGACGTAGCATGACAAGTATTGTATAATATTTGTGATCTTTGATCTCCTGAACAGTTTACATAGCCAATTTTTAACCAATTGCTTGTACAATTTTTTTACAGACGGTGACGTCGACGCACATTGAGAAGAAGAACCGACTACGAGTACATGGATTGCGTGAAACTTATTCGATTATTATTATTAGAACTTATGCAAACATATTATCCTTGCATTTTCCTTTGTGTTAATGGGCAATTTTTTCTCCTTTTAAAAAAAATATTTACCTTGATATTCGGGAAGAGAATGGGCAGCTTCTTCATCTCATCAGGCACGTCCGTGGCTGCGTCGACGAAGTAGAGTACGGTCCCGGCTCTGAAATATAAAATATATATCTAATATAAATATACTCGATAATTCTCGTCATTGTATAGTAGAATACTACCGTACCCCACAGCTTCCTCATGCTCGAACATCTCCTTCACATCATCCGGCTGAGCCTTCTCCACTCCAGGCAAGTACGAGAGGGCGGCTGCTGCGAGCTCCCGCGGGTCGAGGGAGGAGAGTTCCTGTTAAAGTAGAAATTAATATGTTTATTTTTGTATTTTAAACATCCACGTGGAGGGTTACGATGATCGAGGGAAGAGAGTTCCTGAGAAGTTAGAAAAAAATGTTGTTTATTTTTAGGTTTTCTATTTATTTTTTACATCCATGTGGAGGGTCACCAGTTTCAGGGAGGAGAGTTGGAATATTTTTTTATTATTTTAATATTTTATTACTTTAAAAAGACTGCCACAAGCATCATATTGAGAAAACACTTCCAGGAAACAATGATGAGTGAAATATGAAACGTAACCAAATATTTCGATTTCAAAATGAAAATCAAGATAAGAATGATTTATTTTTACTTGAATCTCACCTTCTCACTCTCAGTGTCAACGTTTCCAGCAGAGTAGTACACGACGCCTTCAGTTCTGGAATTATGGGCGATTGATCTTTGATCTTTCTCGTAAATTCACCAGTCATTTCCGATTAATATTCCTCTTTCACTGAATTGTGATTTTCAGTCTCGTATTTTTTGTCGCTCAAATAACCACTGCGAGCAGCATAAAGTGATATTTGATCTTTGATCTCCCTACCTTCCCACCACCCTTCACAGATTGTCCTTCATTATTTACTACTCGTATCAGATCACGGGCATTGATTTGATCTTTGATCTTTGATCTCTCTCACCTTCCGAGCACCTCGCACAGCTCATCGGCTTCTCCATGCATGCACTTGACCGTGCCCACGTTGACCAGGCCAGCGAGCATCGCGGATAGCTTGCGTCTGCAACAAAATTGATTAAAAAAATTTTTTTAAAACTATCCTTCATTTTTTTCGGAACGTCTACGTATCACTGATTGCTTTAGGACTGCAACCATCGATGTTAAGTCGAGTGTGAAACGTAACATGTGCACAAATCACGTAATCCAACAAGTTTCCGTGAAACCGCTCCACCATAAAAAAAATGGTTTGACCCTATTTCCCTTCACTGCTAGATTGTCTAGTCATCAGGTAAAGTAAACATACTGATTTATTCAAAGAAAAAATTCAGGTTACCTATTCAGCGGACTGAGACATCTATCCGTATCATCGCAGAAGTCAACGATCCACGGCTTGTCCGCGTAGTCCTTCCACTCCTCGGTAAGGGCCTGAACTTTGATCTTTGATCTCTGATCTCTGATCTTTGATCTTTGATACTTCATCCATGCAGTCCATCCCCTACAACCATTTTCGGAGGTGTTGAGATCTCCAGGAAGTTGATCTTTGATCTCTCTCACCACATAGTTGTCCTTGGTCAGATGCAGAATCTCCGCCTTGACGTACTTCATGGCGAAGTCGATCATAACCTCGACGTCTCGTTGACCTTGGTAGAACATTCCCTGAAATAATGTGTGTGACCTACTGATAGGCCTCCGCTACCGTAAGCCTGCCAGCCTCGACTTTGAACTAATTGTAAATGACCGCCAGCTAGATCTTTCTTCTAGTTGCCCATTTCGTATTCCATAATACTTCCTGATACCGTACCCTACCGTAACCCTGCTACTTCTTACCGATGGATAAAGCACAAGTGATGGGTATCCCATCACCCGCTGGGACTGGCACAGCATCGGGTCCTCCGCACAGTTGACGGCGCCGATCCGGATGACGCCCTCCATGGCCTGCGCGAATTTGCGCCACTGAATGAGATTATTGTTCAGCTATTACCCATTTGATCTTTGTTATTCCCCCCCCTGATTATTTCTAGATGGGTGTCACTAGGATGCTCTAAGGCTATTCTAATGGACTGGGATGACTCCCTCCATGGCCTGCGCGAACTTGCGCCACTGAAACAGATTTATCAATCACGCAATTATCAGATGTTTATCATTTGCCCACTATGTTTATCATGTTCATCATTTGTTTTCTAACGTACTACACGAACTTGCGCCACTGAAAAATTTCTACTCTGCTCGCTATTACTCACATAATTATGGGATGGTTTGTCATTAGTCTACTTCTAACAAGCGAATCTAAAATCCAAGAATTTTTTCGAGCTTTGCGACCCTTTTCACACTGAAAACGATATTTCCCAATTGTGATCTTTGATGTCTGGGATGCAAACTCACCGTGGGCGCGAGCGTGTGGCAGTGCGAGCAGAAAGTGGAGTAGAAGTTGACGAACCAGATCTGGAAAGAGTTGAATTTTGATCTTTGATCTCAAGACTATTTTGTAGTTTGATCTTTGATCTCTGATCTCACCTCGCCCGAGTCGACGACATTCTTCTGGAAGTCGGCGCGCGACAACGTCGTGATCTCCTGGTCCTCATCGTAGATGCCTACAGTAGTTTGATCTTTGATCTTTGATCTTTCTAGTTTATAATCTGTAGTTTGCTCTCTGCTCTTTCGTATTTATAGTTTGTAGCTTGATTGTTGCAGTTTTAAATTTAAGTCATAGGATCTATTCATTTCAAAATGTGAATGTTGAGTGAGATATGTTTCACCGTATCGTCTTCAACCCTGCACCGGCGTTCAATATAATAGTATTGAACGACGGTGCATCTTTGAAAAGAACAACAAATTAATCATTTGCGATTCATCGAATAATAGTCTTGCTTGCATCAATTTCGAAAGCTGAGGCCTCATATCTACTTATGTGAGTACCGTAGCTCAAATTTATTTCGCATCTTGTAATTTTTTTCCAACATTATAATTACTGTGAGAAAAACAACGAAACAATTAAGGAAAATTTTTAAAAGTATCATGTTGATCTTTGATCTTTGATCCCTGATCCCTGTTGTCTCACCAAAGTTCTCATTGTAGAACTGCCACGATTGGTACTGCTGTCCGCCGCCCTGGAAGTCGTCCTTCAGACCCTCCTCGCCGTATTGATCGTACCTAAAGAGTACGGTAGGGATTACGGTAGCGAATCGATAACTGACATCATAGAGTACGGTAGGGATTACGGTAGCGAATCGATAACTGGTGATTGTAGGCTTACAATCATCAATCATTCACCATTCTCGATTGCAAAAATAATTGATATTGCGGAATACCTCCGGAATACGGTAATTATACTGCAACTAATCGCATCAATTGGGTTACGGAAGGCATTACGGTAGCCAATCGATAACTGGCTTGATACTGTAACCTTATGATTTTATTCGCATCGTTCATTCATCATTGTCTTTTGCAAATATAATCGATATTTTGGCTACAGTACTCCACCACAGTTCCTACCGTACCCTTCTCCAACCACCAACTGACTTCTTTCTCAGCTCTTCGTCCTTCAACACCTCGTACGCACGGTTGATCTTCACGAACTCGGAGTGCGCGTTTTCGTCATGCTGGAAATGATCTTTGATCTCTGTAGTTTGTAGTTTCACCTTTGATCTTTGATCTTACCGGGTTTTTGTCCGGATGCTTGGCGACGGCGAGTTTCTTGAACGCCCGTCGAATCGTGCGATCGTCGGCATCCTGGAAAATTTTGCACGTAAAATGTAAAAATTTCCGGGCACTCTCTCGTTTTCGCGTGCTCTCTCGTCTGCTCTGACTTCTCTGGTTCCAAATGACTCTCTCGATTAGGCGTGCTCTCTCGTCTGCTCTGACTTCTCTGATTGCATTTTTTCTCCTTTTCCGCATCCTAGCTCGCCCGCGAAAATTGATCTCATTGTTATTTTTTCATCGAATTCTCCGGCTCCTACCAAAGAGAAATTTACTCTGGCCAAATAGGTGCTATATGAAACATAACCGGAAAATTCCTGCGTCAACCATTTTGGTGATTCAAATTGCCCACCTTGGCGACTCCTAGTAGTCCGTAGAAGTCCTCTGCTAGAGCGATGCTCCCGAGGGAAAGAAGAAGCAGGGAGTAGATTTGCATACCCTGAAGGGCAATTTTGATTGAAATTTAGGCACGCAAGGACGGGTAAATTGGGAGAAGACAGGAGAAAGCAGGTGCGAATTCCTATTTGCAATACTTGGTGAGAGTAGCAATGTATCAAATTTCTGGATAGAATTGTCAGCATGTGGGAAGAGTCTATGAAAATGTGAAACGAAAAATTGGCTCGAAGGATGCTGGATTGTTTTCAAGCACATAGAAGGAGGTTAGAGATGATAGTAAAACAGTGCGATGCCACGTTGAGAGAGATTCAATAGACAAAGAGGGTGTTTGGAGAGTGCATTGGGGGAAATACTGTGCAGAGTTGGAGGAAATCGAATCAGGGTGGCTGGAATATGGGCAGATGCTTTCTAAAATTTTGCAATTTCATCAGCACGTCGTCTAACGTCTAACGAAAAAACTATGGAGAACCATATCCAGCGACAGCCGCTTGACTTGAACGATGATGATTTCAACTGTGCGCTCAACTATAAAAGCGAGGTGCAAGTGACGAAGACAGACAAGGAAGGACACTGAAGAGTTGAAGAGACTAGTGCAGAATGTGTGATGAGCAGGGTAGGAAGACATGCATTACTGATAGGGTCTTCGCTGTTGCTCCATGAATGAGTCTTCAGGACTAGGATCTTCAGGAATGTCATTGTCGGTAGATCAGAAGATTGGATTTGAAATACAAAGAATAGGGGAAATCGAGAACGATTATGGTAGATCACTGGGCCATTCTAATCAGAACTAAGCAACCAAGCAGTGCGGGACACTTAGTGCAACGTCACCCTTAGAGGGGGGAGTGAAGGAAGGAAGTTTAGTCAGTGTCTATGGAGAGATCACGGTAGATCAATAGACGGTTGGGAGCAGAGAAAGGCGAGATAGTGTGGGAAATGGAGAGAGCGAGAGCGAGAGAGCATGGGAAAGTGAGAGGGCGCAGAGTCGGTGGATGAACTCCGGGCGATATTTGCACAGTACCGGGCAGCGTCGGCTCTCGAGAAGAGTTCGGAGAAGGTCAGTGGGGGTCAGACAAGACGAGAGAGTATGGGAAATGGAGAGAGTCAGAGAAATGGTAGGTCAATGCAATGGAAATGATGATTATTGACGACCTGCGTTTAATTGGGATTTAGGCGGATTAGTGGATTTGTTGCGAATGAATAGGATTAAAGCGGATTTAGAAGGAAAAGTAAGAAAAAAATACTAAACAAATTGTGATAGAGTTATAGTTATAATAAGAAATTGCTTGATCTTGGTTTTTAAAGCTTTGAACTTCGAAGCTCTAACAATGGGGACAGTGACCCCTAAAGCAGGCCACACACAGTAAAGGTCGTCCACTTTGGAACGTGGTGTGATCGTAGATTACTGTAGCCGAGATTTTAGTGAGGTCAACTGGACACTTGCCGGCTCAGCTTTCTCTAGACTCCGGTTTTACCTGATTCCCATTCTTTTCAGGTGAATGCACAAAAATTTAACAAAACTAGCAATTAAAACAAAAATTATCAATAAATTGAGAATACGGTATTACAATTCGTCAACCTTCCTTCTGCTTCCCGGCTCACTGTCCGGTCCCGCAGATTTCGTGTTCATTTATTTTTCAACAGCTTTCCTCGCTTATTCTGACACAAACATTGATTTTTCCGTCTTACTTTAGACCCATGCTATGATTCCGTGCTCATTGAGGTGCTTCAGCTAAGGTTCTCGCTCGTTTTGCGAGGCTTTCGCGTAATTACCCTAACTTGACGTGTTTTTTTGCGTGTTTAACCTTACTTGTTTCGTTCCAGATGTCCGTGGTGAAGGCGAGCCGGTTGCTGGCTGTGCCGTGCGCGCCGCCCAAGACGAAAAGCCTGTCGCTGCAGCTGCTCGTCGCGAACGCCTTCATCCAGCAGTCGGCTGCCGGCATGTTCTCGTTAGTTTTAGAGCTTATTTTGCAAACTTCATTAACTTTCATCTTTATTTACCGCTAGTTTACCGCTTAACGCAGTAGATACATGCATTACTCATTCGGTTCTTATATCTTGGTGGATTTTACTTTCATTTTCTGAGATTTATTGTACGTATTAGCGAATGCATCATGTACTCACGATCGTTTATTCATGAATGGCGAGATTACAAGACACGATAACGCCTATTGACGTAAATATAATTAACTAGTATTTCCACTATCCCTTGAAAAGCGTGGGTGAACTTAATACGCGCGTAATTTCCAATTAACCTCAAAGGGAAAGGCGAGCTGAGGTCTCCTCAATTTCCCTTCCTGCCCCGCCTTTTTGCCTTGAGAACTCGCCACTGACTCATCTATTGGACCGCGGCTGACCCGGTTTCGAGGCTGTTTCGAGCTGGTTCAAGCCATTTATTGTGCTTTTTAAGTTACTAAAATATATTTATTTTATTAAAATATTAATTTCAGGTTGCTGCCGCTCGGTCAGCGCGTAATCTCCCGATTGACCGCAGTGATCGAGCGAGAACTGGACGGAATCGGCGCCCAGAAAGTGTCCATGCCCTTCCTCGGGGCGAAGGAACTGTGGGAGAAGACGGGCAGGTAAGTGTACTCGAATCTTATGTAATTAGTGAAACCGGAATATAGCATTTTATACAATGCATGTGAACAGTCATTCGGTACAATTCTCATATGTGTGCTTCTCCGTGTGTTCTATTGGAAGCCCAGCTTTCTTCTTTTTTCACAAAACGAGTAGCTTCCTTTCCCCTGGGGAAATATAGCTAAATTCTCGTGAGTTGTTATATTCCGAATGATAGCTTAGATTAGATTGCACTTGTCACACGATGAGGTTCTTTTCAGTACGATACCCTGTGGGCTAAGCATTATGTGTCCGAAATAAATGCTGCGAATGCCAATTCATATTCTTATATTTTCTTTAAATAATATTTAAATAAATATTTATAGATGGGAGAGCATGGGCTCGGAGCTGATCCGGCTGACGGACAGGAAGGACAAGCTCTTCTGTCTGCAGGTATTTATTATTAATAAATATTATGTAAAACACAAGTTAGTAAACCAGACTAGAATGCAAACAGAAAAAAACGTGAAGGTGTTTCGTTGACGAGAAAATCGAAATTTCGCTTGATATTCTGGCGTTTCTTGCATCAAATATGTTAGCGTGCTCGAAAAAAATCTGAAAAATTTATGCGCTTTCACCAGATACTTCTATGTTTCTGGCATAGAACATGTGCTAGTTATCTTAGCAATTACAATATTCTCAACCGTTCTTGTTCCAGACATCAATTACGTAGTCAATTAGTGTTATAGAGTGCATGACATGGGTCATATTATTCTCACAATCTGCCCATCGCAGAGTTGGAACAGACTTTGCTTGACCGATGAGAGAGCGTTTCAAACGGAGAGAGTTAACCCATTAATTGAAGCCAATCTCAGCCCACCGCCGAGGAGATGGTGACGGACCTCGTCGGCAGCCATTCGAGACCATCTAAGGTTGGTTAATTTGTTCATTAATATTATTAATGATAAAGCAATTAATGGTTAGAATTGTGTGTAAGAGTCTTACAATTAGCCACTCGAGACCATTACAGGTTCGATAATTTTGTAATTGGAAACATACTTTCAATTGTGAACATTGGTTGGGATTATGTTGAATTAAGTCGCGAACGAATTATCATATCGTTCTTGTTCCTCATAGGAAGGTTGGAAGGAAGGACCTTGGTCCTGTTTATTGTTTTATTTTTTTGTATTATCTAATGCATTCAGACTAGATTCCCCCGCCTAGAATTCGCTTGATAGAAGGAATGCGTGAAACCGAGTTATTCCGGGCGAGTAGTAACTCGCAATTTCTGGAATCAGCGCTTCTGCGAAGCATGATAAGTTCAATAAACACGCTGAAGAAGTATCACTGCATTCGCTCCCTGTCCCATTACATAGAATATGTGAAACCGAAAATTTCTAGGGTTGAGAAGCCTGTTTTTTTTTTAAATTGTATTTTATTAATAATATAATTCCAGGCAGCCTACCCACTGTTGATCTACCAGACGACTGACAAGTTCCGGGACGAAATGAATCCGAGGTGGGCTAATTAGCTTAATTTATTAATTAATTACCTTACTTAAATATTAATAATTTGGCACTTCTGTTTTTTGGCCCAGGCTCGCAGCATTTCCTATAATTCTCATTCCCTAGCCCTTCGCATTCAGAGAGGTTGTAGCCCTGGTCCAAAAACAGAGAAGTTCCAATTATTTCACGAAAATTTCAATAAGATAGTTGTTGCGACACCTGATTTGTTCAGGTTTCTCGGTTGCATGATATGTCTAGGGCACGGCCTGCCGTAATGGTTGCTAGTTTGCCGAACAAATAGTATTTCCAACTGTAGCAAAAATCCCGGTAGAGGCAGGTTTCAGGCAATCATTAGATTAGACTACCTTTGTTACTTCCAATGTGAGTGGCTCATTAGTTGTAAACAAAAAAAAATAAACCACTTATCTCGTGCAATTCATGCTTCAGCATACCTGTGCCAAGTATGTATTTGGAATTTTTGCGTCCTACAAAAACGGGTAGCCGCAAATAAATACGATTTTTATCAACGGGTAGCCGACCTATTCCTATCAAAAACTGTCATATTTTGCACAAAACACACAGAAAATTCAAAATTTTCTTACTGGGAGCCGACATTTTTCCTTTATCAGAATTTTTTAAAGGGTAGCCGCGTACTTAAGTACATGAAGTACGCAGGCATGTGCTTCAGTCTCGGTAGGCATTAGCTTTCTCCCAATTGTATCAATGAAAGTGGCTTCAAGTTTCTAATTTCCAAATCTTTCCAGATTCGGCCTGCTCCGAGGCCGCTCGTTCCTGATGAACGACCTCTACTCGTTCGATCTGCGGGAGGAGGGAGCGAGGGAGACCTACAGCAGCGTGTCCGATGCTTATGATAGGATACTCAGGGAGAGACTGGGATTGGAAGTGTACAAGGTGAGCTTTATTTTACATAAAGTTGAAACTAGGGTTGGTGGGTCTGAGTGGAATACTGAGGAATATGCTGGGGCTGGAGGTGTACAAGGTGGGCATTTCTGTCCAAGAAAGAGATCCTATTGACATTGTCTGACTGTTAGTCTCTTTTTGTGCAACTTGAAACGACAGTGTGACTGGCAAGGTTTGTGGGATTCTGATTGTGAGAGAGAAGTTCGGCCTCGAGGAGAGTATTCTGTTTGAAAATGACAAGCTTGACTGAACTGTCTGATCATTTGTCTGCAATACTTGAGTGCAACTTGAAACGATAACGTGACTAGCAAGGTTTGTGGGATAGATTTTATGCCGTCGATCTTCTCTCTGGTACTGCCGGAATAATTGCCTTTATTACTTGGGTGCAGCTTTAAACTATAGTGTGATTATTTTTATATTGTGATTTATATAGTGTGAAAAATATAAAAATCACACTTTTTAAATATAGTGTGATTTTTATTTTTTTTTTTGTATGTCGGTGGTGAGAGTGAGGCTGGGACTGGAGGTGTACAAGGTGGGTTCTATCGTCTGCTTCCTGTTACTATCCAGTATTTTAGACAAACGTGAAACTGTAGTGTATGGGGCAAGTTTTGTGGGATACTGAAGTGAGGCAGAGCACGGAAATGGATCAGTACACTGTAGCTGCATCTGAAAAGGGATAGAGTTGCGCATCAAATCAGCCCTGATCTTTAATTAATGGAATTTGTTTTTTTCACGGAAGTGTGTCGGACGCCTGATCTTGGTTTCACAGTTGATACGTATGAAGAACGATTCGGCGTTCAATTGATGGTTCTTCAATCGGTGTGGAAACAAATAAACATAATAGACAGGTGGCTCCAAGAAAGGTCCACGATTGAGCTGGTCATTCTTGCACTAGCTGGGTTTCATTAATTAACTAATACGTTAATTAATTAGCCCCTAAATAACTCAAATTAATCAGGTTCGGGCGGATTCGGGCGTGCATGGGGGCAGCCTCTCGCACGAGTACCACATGCGCAACGGGCTGGAGGAGGACGCGATGGAGGTGTGCTCGAGGTTAGTTATTGTTAATATTCGTAACAATAATAATTAGGATTAAATTAAATGTGAATTATCATTTTGAAATCTTGCGATTGGGATTTGAAAGAGAGACGCGATAGACGTGTGCTCGAGGTAGGTTAGTTAATATAGTTAATTAGTGTTGTTAATTAGTTAATTAGTTAGGATTTATGTGAGATGCGATGGAGGTGTGCTCGATGCAGTTTGGTTAATTATTAATTAATATTGCTAATTAGTTTATTAATTAGGAATTAAATGAGATGCAATGGAGGTGTGCTCGAGGTTAGTTATTGTTGCTCATGTTAATTAATACTGCTAATTAGTTTATTAGTTAGGATTTATGTGAGATGCGAGACAGTACGGGAGGAACAGTTAGGACATATTAGTTTGTTTGTTTTCGCACACATCGAAGAATTAGCGTGGCTACCTCTCGCTTAGAGCTGTTGTAGCAACAGTGAAACGTAGATCTGCGGTAGTACTATTTAGAGGGTGGGGAGAGGGAGTAACTGCAAGTTATTGCCGATACAGTTTACTTGACTTCCTTGTAGTATTGCTGAAACTACAAGTTGCAAGGTTAACCAAAAAAAAAATATTTTTGAAGTAGCCCAATAAAGGAAACAATCGAAGTCTAGTGTCACAATTGGTGTTATAATATACCTGAAACCCGAATTCGGCTGATTTTCGAATTTGTATTTTTATCGATTTATCGATTTCCCTCCAGCTGCGACACGTACTACAAGGCGGACGAGCCGAGCGAGGAGTGCTGCGAGGGAGCGAGGAGGAGGAGAGTGTCCAGTATTGAGGTACGGTAGTCGATTAGGGTTACGGTAATGAGGGTTATCACTGGTCTAGCAGAGATCTCCCGCAGGACACAAGTGCCTTGAATAACGGGACGACCTTTACCTTTACCTAATGGGTTTCTGTATCGAAGTGCGGATACTGCAGGACTGTGGTAGTTAGGGTAGGGCTCTGAATAGAACTGATTGTTCCTGGTGCAATTGTCTGAATATTGCGCTTGCACCTTTCGAGTTTCGCTGGCTGATCAAACGTTGCTGATTCTGTTCTGAACAATGCGAGCACGTCTCATGAGTAAAAAAAATAGATACAATCAAGTTTCAATTTTCACGAACATAGTCTGCCTCAGTTGCTCTTGTCAATAATCAATAATCTTGCTTCGACAAAAGATCTCGCCATTTGTGTTTCACAGCCTACCATACCGGGCAGGTGTCAGGAAATGTAATTCGTGCACGTTAGAGAATGGAAAATACACTTTATTTGTTGGAATTCGCAAGCCGCTTTCAAGTTTCGCGGACTTGTAGTATTGAAGTGGTGAAGCGCAGTTTGATCGATCTTGCCATAGCACTTTAAAATATTAATTTACTAAAAATTTCAGGTAGCCCACACGTTCATTCTGGGCACTCGATACGCCGAGGCACTGAATGCCTGGCACGGAACGACGAGTGAGAAGCTGCCCCTCCACATGTGCTGCTTCGGCATCGGCGTGACGAGGTACGGTAGATGGGTACGGTATACTTGGATGGTAGGAGTATTGTATCGACCAGGAGGTACGCTAGACGAGTACGGGTTGCTGGTTGTGGGGACGGGTTGGAGTACGGTTGCCTTTGTTGGTTTAGGGTGCAGTAGGAGTACTGTAGTTAGGATTGGCATGACGTGTGCCTGCCCCTCCACATGTGCTGCTTTGGCATTGGCGTGACGAGGTACGGTAGATGGGTACGGTATTCTGGGCTGTACGGTAGGGGCTGAGTGGGATACGATAGGATCGTGGCAAGATTACGGTAATGGATCTCTTGCAGACTGGTCGCGGCGCTGATCGAGGCGCGCACGACTGTGAAGGAGCCGCGCATGCATCTACCGGCCGCCATCCAGCCATTCGATGCGGTAGTTGTGGCGAGCAAGGTACGGTAGGGATGGGCAGGGTACGGTAGACAGGGAATGTCGATTGATTAGACGATGTAGCAAGGTACGGTAGGGAAGGGTAGGGTACGGTAGGGATGGGTGATATCGATTGACTAGGCAAAGCAGTAAGCAGGTCGGGTTACCGAGCACAGAATGTCGATGGGATGATGATATTTTTTGATAGTAAAAATAATTACTCGTCCACGAGCTTCGATGTTAATGTGATGAGCATGAAACAGGAACTTGGTAGGTGAAAATATAGCAAATGCTTGCGAAACATTTTTTTTCTCAATGAAGTAGATGATAATCAAAAGCTCATGATCGTGTAACTGTTGTAGTGCGCTATGAATCGCATCTTCACCGGGTTTCGTTAATTAATTTTTCTATCATATTTTCCAGATCTTCTAGTAGTTGCCCCATCCAAACAGATTGAATCACCACAACGTGAAACCAGTATCTACTAGCTGGCTTGGTTGTGGAAATTAACCATTTATTTTTTCTGATAAGAACCCGAAACAGTATTGAATGAGTATAGAGTTAGCGCACTTGATGGTGTCTTGAAGCGAGCGTTCAGCGGTGGGTCATTGCAAAATTACGGAGAGTTCTTCTTTGTTCTAATTATTGTTATTGGCAATAACTATAATAATAATCGATCAGACCACTATTTAAGAATCTGTCATCAGACCACAATATATCCACTATAAAATCGGCTTTTAAGCCAATAGACCTCTGATTTTTGTGTCAGACCACTATATATTTTTAGTCCCCGGTTAGGAATGAAAATGTATAATAATAATAATAATAATAATAATAATAATAATAAAACACAATTCCAGTCCCTGGCCGATTCTCCGCTCGTGGGCGAGATTGCCGGGGCACTGCTGGAGAAGCTGGCCAACAGGGAGAATCCGCAGCCGAGTGTCCTAATTGATGACAGGTACGATAGTTTGATTGCTGATTACGGTAGCTGAGCGCTATTACGGTAGGGGAAGAGTAGGACAGATAGGTGATATGATGCGTCTTGAAAGCATTGGGTACCCCATTTGAGTGTGCTTGTTTAGGTTAGGTACGGTATTTTGATGATGGTAGCTGAATACAGTAGATGAGGGCATGATTACAGTAGGGGAAGAGAAGAGGTAGGTTATCTGTGGGGACTTGCGAACAGAGAGAATTCCCGCAGTGTGTTCATGTGTATGAGGTACGGTATCTGAATGAATTGAGTGTTTAAAGATATATTTATTTTTTAGCTTGAAAACCGATCACCATTATTGCATGAAACTTGGGACGGGGTATGTGCAAGTGCTGAAACACGGCTTCGCTAAGACAGTCATTATTTTCTAATTAATTGGTGCTTTCGATTTTGCTTATCTCAATTGTTCATTTTGTTTCCATTGCCGAATTGGAATTAATTGTTATCGACAACCATGTAATTAATATGGGCAAGTGCTGAATCCACCGAGCACTTTGAACGCATTGTAACTTCGCATAAATACATATCCGGGTGCATACAACGTTATTGGGCATGCGACAATATTTATAATTTATTTAACTAATTAATTAATTATTTCCAGACTCGACTTCTCGATCGGTCGTCGGGTGCAGGCAGCGGCGGCCATCGGGCAGTCGCGAGTGGTCGTTCTTGGGAAGGAGACGGAGAAGACGAGGGATACGGTATGTATTGGATACGGTGGCAGGGTGCGGTAGGTCGTTATTGATTAGTGGTACGGTCCTGAGATACGGTAGCGCGTCGGGCAATCGCGGGTGGTGGGCAAGAAGACGGAGAAAACGAGGGATACGGTAGGCCAGGATACTGTATGTAGGGATACTGTTGCAGGTACTGTGAATGAGCTTCGGATATGCGGATTCACTGTGAGAGCAAACTACAAGAGATATACTTCACAATTTATCCATCCTCAGACTCCATTTGGGGAAGGGGAGAGGGGTATTTATAGTCACTTAAGGGGGTCGCTGCATACAATGATTGGGATGTAAAGAGAGGGATCAGGAGGGAATGAATGGGATTAGGGGATGGGG
>LS488309.1:276399-337349 GCA_900490705.1 Pristionchus arcanus | reverse complement strand
TTCGCACTCCAATAACACTTTCGCCTTACAGTATCCCTCTACCGTAGCCGATTCTCAATTTGTACAAGATCTGTAGCACCCTATCGACCGCAGCCGATGCTCTCTTGGGTCTACAGTAATCCAAAACTCAATACCAATTCCTCAATAAACGTTGGATGCTCAGTACCCCTCGACCTCAGTCGAATACGGCAGGAATACTGTATCCAATCACTCGACACACACGCACACTACAGTAATCACGGATTTACTCAAAGCACCAGTATCCAAGATCTGTCCACAGATCGCAATCCACGACCCTATCACACAGTCGGAGCGTCCGCGCTCACCCACTGGGATACTCTTGGGTACGGTAGATCGATACTAGGCTCGGCACGGTTCGGCCCCCATGAATGAGCTTCGGATATGCGGATTCACTGTGAGAGCAAACTACAAGAGATATACTTCACAATTTATCCATCCTCAGACTCCATTTGGGGAAGGGGAGAGGGGTATTTATAGTCACTTAAGGGGGTCGCTGCATACAATGATTGGGATGTAAAGAGAGGGATCAGGAGGGAATGAATGGGATTAGGGGATGGGGGAGGGAAATGATGGGATCTTCTTATATTTACATATTGTATCTTCTTTCTTCTAAATAAACAGCAACGGGTGCATCACTACTATATCTGAAATAGCCCTAGTGGCCCTATCTAATACAACTGTAGATAAGGCAGGGCATCGGGACTACGCGGGATGCTGAAAGCGAGGGTTTTCGAGCTAAGTCGAAGCAAAGATCTTGCCAGTTGACTACGGTAGCAGTTCAGGCGTCACTCTGATGATTGATTCCGGTGTTGTGCGGGTCATAACTCTCGAGGGACTGGAATAAGAGGAGGCGTTTTCTCTCATGTTCTCCTCTTTTGTTACGTAGCCACCGGAATGGGGAACAAATCCCCAGAGGAGTAATGGGAAGGGGGGGGGAGAACAGACCACGCGAGCAGAGAAAAAATGCGAAATAGAAGGGGAATGTGGGCGAAAACAATTGAGCGAGTGAGGGAAATGGACCATTCCAAAGGCAGTTCCGGCGACGGTGGTTGCAGCGCGATAGGTATCTCTCGGTTTGGCATATTATTCCGTCTATTAGGGTGATTGTTTGGGTTCTGGATAAATCCAGGAGAAACTCATTGAAGGTTCGGAGAAGACCGGGGCATTATGGAAAGGGTGAAACGCATTTGCGCCTTTTTGAGATTCGAAGAAATGCCTATTTCAAAGACAGGGCAGTTCCGGCGACGGCGGTTGCAGGGGGGTAGGTATCTCTCGGTTTGGCATATTATTCCGTCTATTAGGGTGATTGTTTGGGTTCTGGATAAATCCAGGAGAAACTCATTGAAGGTCCTTAGAAGAACTTGGCATTATAGAAAGGGTGAAACGCGTTGGCGCCTTTTTGAGATTCGAAGAAATGCCTATTTTAAAAACGGGCATTTCCGGCGGCGGTTGCAGCGCGATAGGTCTCTCTCGCAAATTGGTATGCAATTGCGACTACTAGGGTGATTATTCGGGGTTGCAAACAGCAATCGAGAGACTATTGGAGATGGCCAAAAGGTCGGGGCTTATCGGAATGGTGAAACTCATGTGTGCCTATTTGAATGAAGCACGATTTCTGACTTTTGAGCTGATGACTTGTCTATCTTTCCTACTTGTTACACACGTGTAACCTAACCCTTCCTGTTCCTTGCTGAAATCCTCCCTTCCAGACCCCCCATCTACTTCCAAACCTTGTTAGTTGCCCCTGCTGCTTCTTTGCTTATCTTATTCATGAAACTCGTATGAGCCTGGCTATCACTGTTGGCTTAAAAGTTTCAAACACCTGATCTTTTCGTGTTTCAAAATCTACTTATAATCCCCCCCCCTTCCAGACGCCCCTCTTCGAGATATTACAATGCATTTGCGCTTAGCCTCTCCTTACTTTTCGTGAACTTAGTGTTCGAACGAGGCTCTAAGGCGTCTTGAAACCTTGATCGACTATTCATTTTCTCGACAAATATTAGCTTTCCAGACGCCCCTCTTCGAGCTGTGGACTGCGTCCCCAGAGCGGAGTGAGAAGCTGCAGCTGCGCGGCACCTTCGACCTACCGCAGACTGTGCAGCGGCTGGCGGCCAGCGTCTGACTCTCTCGATTCCGAGTGCTCTCTCGCTGTCTCTGACCGGTTAGAGAGTACGGGAGGCGAGGAGAGTGATCTGACTCTCTCAAGTTTACGTGCTATCTCGTTTTCTCTAGCCAGCGAGATAGCAGGAAAGATTAGGAGAGCTCTAGGTAGTCTAGTAGCGATTACGTTAATTGTTATTATCACATTCGTATTTAATACCTTGTTGTGATGCATTCTTAGATAGAAGTAGGCATATTTTTCGTTGTTATTTTCCCGTTTTTGATCTCCTTCAGGGTAATGACGTTTGAAATGAATCAGTGCCTCTTTTCGTCCACCATTTTCCTCCCCGTTACACGCTCCTTTCTTCCCTCGTTTCTTTCTCGAATTCATCCTTTTTCCGTTCCATCTGCTCGAGTTTTTCCGCCCTCTCTAGAGCCGAGAGAATAGGGGAAATGAGGAAAGCGTGTAGAGAAATGCAGATGTTGTTACAGATACGAGTTGTTACGAGAGTAAAGTGTTTTTTCTTCAACAAGTGCAGAAGCGAAATATCGTCCCAAGAAGTCGCTCCGGCGCTTTAACCATACCTTGAAACGTGAATGTTCGTGGTCGTGAAGCTCCGTTGTAGCCTTTATCCTTTGATTGTCGTGTTCGCTCATTGGGAGATCAAAATGCGCTCCAGAAAAGGGTAAAGCATTGCCTGGTGAATCGCTGCTTCAACCCCTATTCAATAGGGGTGCATGAGGTGCGTAGGTAATGCGAACGCGATTTTGACTGTACCATCATTTCATCCTTTCGTCTCCGTTCCATGCGGCTGTTCATCATCAAGTTCCCCTTTCTACAATTTCTATTTTGCTCTCTTGATCGGTTTATCATATTTCTGATAAGCAGTTACTGTTATCGCACTCATTTCTGAGAACTGTAGCGCTGTGACTACAGTCTGAGAAGGCTAGCTAGATTCTAGTCAGAAGCGATTGTTAGTTTGTTATTTTGCACTTATGACGACAACTATAGCGAACATCTGTGAAAATCTGTGAATCTATAAATCACGCGAAGCGCAGTTCTGCCAGGGTAGTGAAACCGATTTCCTGTATCAGATATCGCTAGATTCTACATCAGTAACTATGTTTGTTTAGTTTTCGTAGTTGAACAGCTGCACGCAACAAGCCGATTACTTATTCATTCGCTCTATAAATCGTGCGAAGCATAGAACTACCTGCTGGTTTAAATCGCCTTGTTAGATCTCGCGCATAATTCTTATCACTTTCACCCACTGGTTTATGCCGTAGTGATAATTGATAGGGATTGAAAAATTGGAGGCGAAAGATAGAGGAAAGAGCTGGAATTCCATAAATCACGCTAAATTCTAGTCACGTTTCGCTGCTGTTTAGACATGTCTTTTCCATGCATTCTCTCCATTTTTTCAAACAACCGTTGCGAGGCGATAGATTGGGGTATGGGGGGAATGGTAGGTTGGAAACGGGAGAAAAGAAACAACGGAGAGAGAGATGGAGAAGGAAGGGGAGGGAGGAAAAGAGACAGAGAGATGGAAGTAGAGTGCCCCCCCCCCTCTCGACCGTTACCCCTCGCCAGTCGATCACACTAGTGTGTACTTAAACAGGCGCTCCCTCATATCACCGCTTAGTCTGAGCTGATCCTTAACTCTGATCGGAAAGCGCCCGAGGCTATGGTAATGTTATTGTTGTTGTTGTTGTTATTGTGTATCGTCTATCAGTACTCAATCAGTACTTTAGTCCACTGATTGAAATTCAACTTCACATGATGATTTATAGGGTTGAGCTGGATTACATATGTGTTCTCCATGTACTGTATTCTGCTGATAATTAACCTTATTTCTTAGGGGCTTATGGGGGATGTTACTTGGTTTTCCTCGATATAAAGTCATGATATGATCAGGAGGTGCGTAGGCGCGGCCCGACCACTGCAGCAGCTGCAGCAGAAGGAGATAAGAAAGGAGCGGAGCCAGCGACACGGGTAGCTGTAAGAGCAGCCATGGATCCGAGGTGAGCGGACAATCGATTTTTGGGGAGATTACGGTAGTTTTGGGCCGAGATCAGATGGTATCGTAGCGCCTGAGTGGAGGAATTTGTGGTTGTTAATCCATCAAAGCAGCATTAACGACAGGGCTTGAAGAGAAGCTTGTAGTAGATGTGAAACGGGAAACGAAATTGCAAGGTTTTGGCGATTTTTGTTTTTCTCCGAAAATGGCTATCGTTATCGATTGCGAATGGCTTTGCAAAGTGTTGAGATATTAGTGGGGGTGATAATTTCTAGACTATAATTGAATACCTGTGCTGCCCTATGATTTGAGGAGAAGCTGAGATTGGGTGCATTTTAAGGGGATTTTGTCTTACTGCAAACGGCTCACGAATCGAACATAGCTAATGAGAGCAGTATTGAGAAGCTTTTGAAACGGGAATTTGAGGTGTGATGTTGTGGTTTTGGCGATTTCACCCTAGAATGGAGCAATGGAACAAGTTATTACATGCGACGGACGATAGTCCTAATGAGATGAGCGTGAAACCCCAACGCTCCTGTTGACTCTATCATGTTTATTGGGGGTGTTGGTTGACAGGAGGGTGCATAATAATCGAGTGCATGTGTGCAGTTGTGGAATGGAAATGCTGATCAGGATTCAAGGGATTACCGTTGTTTTGCATCTGAATTGAGAGCCGGGAAATCGGACTACGTGGGGTTAATCCGGAGTGTGTATTTCGTAAACTAGCGAGCAGTGAAAGTTCGTCCACGCGTGCGGTGTAATGAAAGAGATATAGCGAAGAGAATGAGTCATTGAGCGATTTGTGGGAGGTTATGTAACTGTTCAGTACTGCTAAAGCATGAGATAGAAAACATTCTTCTAATGAGTTTGTGAGACGTCAGCCTTCTGCTTGCGGTGTAATGAGGGGATGTGCGAGCAAGATGAATCATCCACTGGGAGGATTTATTGGGTAGATTTCAGCTAGTGTTTGATTGTTAGCTTGGTTTCTCTCAGCAGCCACCTTCAGTCCATCGGCCTCCGATTCAAGCAACTGGCTTCAATTACCGGTGAAACGCCAAGATTCCAAGTTCTTCGACCTAAGAGTTAGCGCGATGGGATGAGGCATTGGGTGATTGGGAATCAGCAAGTGTTCATTTTGTCATAGTAGTTTTTTAGGACTCGTGCGAAAGAAATCAAAATACACAGCCCAATCAGTGCTTTGAGGCTCGTGAAGCGCCAAAGTTCCTTGCTTCTTGCTTTGCGCTGATGAGTATCGCCGTAGTAGGATGAGTCAGCCCCGCTTGAGCGTTTGATCGAATGGAGAGAGGGAGAGGGGGGGGGGGTAGATAGAAAGGGGAGAAGCGCACTTGTAACTCCTCGTGTGCTAAGGCGGTATATTTTTTTATTTTTAATGTTTTTTAAATTATTAATAAATTAATTAACATAATTAATTCGCAGTTTCACGCTCGCGGCGCTCGACTCGCCGTCCGATGAGAACGGCGCGGCGCAGCTGGTGGTGGGCACAGGTGAGTGTTTTAGTGATATAAATTATACCTGACAATGAGCGCGCTTTTCCCTACGGAGCACAGGGTCGCTGGATCTATTAGACGGAGTGTTAGATGGGATAGAAACAGCGGAGGGTGGTGAGAGAGGAGGGGGTGGAGTTAGGAAGGGACAGCTGCAAGGAGCTCCCTCGCTCAGGAATGGTTTTAATATATTTCAAATTAGGTTAATCAATTAATATTATTTAGACTCGGTATTAGAGGACGAATTGAAGTGGGCAACTATAGGGGCAGTTATGAGTATCGTGAAACGCGTAGGTTACTGGTCGGTCATACATGAAAAAGTTAGGTGACAAAATTCATCGAAAGCGGGGTATGTTTATGAAAAAGTCCTTTGAAACCAACTAATTCTATAAAAGCGGGGTGTGTTTGCGAATCATTGCCTTGTTAACAGAAACTTCGAAAGCGGGATATGTTTTTAAATTCCAGTTAGTTTTTGACTTTTTCATTTATGTTACGAATTATGACCTATTTTGAACGGCAAAGGTCGATCCATTGGATTTTGATGAATTCATGTACAGTTATGGGTATCGTGAAACGGAAATGTCCCAGATGTGTGCTTTCGAACATTTTACATTCGCATGGTGTTCTCGAGGGGAAATATGGGCGTAACCTACTTGGGTATCGCTGGTGATTAACGACATCCTATTCTAATCGATAATCGTTACCGTACTCCTACCGTACCCATTCGCAGGTCGCGTGCAGTTCCGTGTGTGCACGCTCAACTGCTGGGCGCTGCCCCTCTGCTGGCCGATCGGCAGCGCGGTACGGTTGCATTTATTGATTATTGATTATTGATTATTTATGAGGTGCATGAGTTACGGTAGCATTTATTGATTATTGAGTATTTATGAGGTGTATGGGTTACGGTAGTATTCATTGATTATTGATTGTTTATGGGATGAGGGATTACGGTAGTTTATTGATTTTAACGGTGCCAGAGCAAATTTCGAATCATTACTGATTGTGAGTACTCAGACTTCTGTAATGAAGGTGTAACTCGTCTTCACTAAGTTTTTTTTGCGAGCGATAGAGCAGCCCGATTTGAGTTTCTAGGATGAGATATCCGTTCGCTCGGATCAAATCTCACGATATCTCCGCCAATAATCGATTTCAACAACAAATCTAATAACACGTGTGATGTAGGTACTAGTAAGCGGATAGCTTGGGTACGGTAGGCTATAAGAAATCGATAATTGCAGAATCGCATCCTTCGTCTGGAGCGGCTTTCCGACCAGCTGATCAAGGAGCAGTACGATGTCGTCGGATTGCAGGTTGGATTGGTTAATCATACTCCTTAATTAAGGAGAGATGTCTCCCTGTGTGTGTTCGTGTGTTTGTCCACCTAGGCGAGAGTGCCAGAGAAACTCTCGGACAGAGACGCAGAGGAAACAAGCATGAACATGTCGGGCTCTACCCCACCCCCATTCCTTCTCAAATGGCATGACCTATTACCGCAACCCTACAGTATCCTAACTACAGTATACCTACCGTATCCCTTCTAGGCAGGGCGCCGTAGGCGCGCGGTCCCGGCTGGTTAATTATAATTAGTTAATTAATTGGTTACCAAATTGATAAATTTGAGTATTATCGTGAAAATCGGCTATGTTTCTACTCAACTTTTGCCCCGTATTTCTTGAAAGCGATTAGAAGAGCACCTGTGACTTTTGCGATTCGAGGGCAGGACATAGTTAGACAGTGCGAACCAAATATGATTTGTTCTCCACCTTTAGCATTAAGACAAAAATACAACATTTCGTGTTCAACATAAAGCAGCGTCTTTCGCGATTCGTGGAGTTAGGCTGGGTCGAACGAAGACTGATATTTTCAGATTTTCGTCTATAAAAAATAATTAGTTTTTACGTATTTTAATAGTTTCCCTGGTAGCGTATAGTGACCGATAGCTAATCAATACTCGCTGCAGGAGCTCTGGTCGGAGGCGGACTTTATCGATCTGGCCGCGCGCGTCGCTACCGTATACCCGTATAATCACTACTTCCACTCGGGATTCACCGGTGAGCAGGGATTTGCGGTTTATTGATTTTTCGAGTAAAACTTGTTTATTGAACGATAAGTAGTTTCGGGTGGTCGGGAATCAAATGATGCGCTGCTTTTGTATGGTTACATTTATTTTATTAATTTAATAATGTAAACCTTCCAGGCAGCGGAGTCTGCGTGCTCAGCAAGCATCCGATCGTCAGCACACTGATGAACAGGTCAGGATTTTTTTATATGCAATTGGGGGGAAAGGCATTAGTCCACAACTGCCAGCCTCGGTTGTAACAACTTTGCGGAGCGCGAAATCACAGGGTGCATAACTCCTCGTAACTACCGGGTTGCCCACTCATGAATAAGCTTTTTAGTTTTGGCTAAAACTGAAGATAACATTGAATTGCAGCCGCAATAGCAAGTTTTGTGATTTTCCTTGAGCGCAGATTCACCGGGTTTTTTTCACGGTCTCTCATAATTTATGAGCGTTCGTAGGTCAGACAGAGCGCGATAGTGTGTGTATTCGAGATACGACGATTACGGTTGCCTGAATTCCTACTTCGCAGATACTCGCTCAACGGCTTCGCCCACCACATCCACCGGGGCGACTGGTTCGGAGGAAAGGTTGGTTGGGGTTTCACCCAGTTGTCATATCTGACCTCCCTGACATTTCCCTGATTACTCAATGAACTGATAGTGCACAATAGTACCATTTTGTGTTTGCTTGTCGCGCAGATGTTTGAGGGCACACGCACTAAGTTGATGTTTCATCGGCACTTCATCATTCATGATCTGCGTTCCTTGTTGATTCAATTCTCTCTTTGACGTGAATAAAGACTTTTCTTAAAACCAAATGTGAACGATGTAAAACCCGGGAAAACTCTTGGCGCATCTCGCTAGGTTGATGTTTCATGAGTACTTCATCATTCATGGACTTCTTACTTTTCGATTTCAGAAGATTTCCTGTAGAAACACCACACTGACCGTTTCTGATTCTGCGCTTCTTATCGCTGTTTATAATTATATTTATTTAATAAAGCATTTTTCTGCTGCCAGGATGTCCCCTGCATCTGATTCTGACAATGAACAATTGTTGCTTATGTTTTTGTTTATTTAATTAATTAACAGCCAATTAAGGGTGGCCTGCTTAATTGGCCTTAATTCTTGGGTGGCCTCGCATTCCTAATTAGTTAATTAATTAACAGCCAATTAAGGTGGTCGGGATGGCGGAGCTGGAGGTGGGCGACATGCGCGTGCACTTCTACAGCACGCATCTGCACGCGGAGTACAATCGGCAGAATGATTTGTACCTACCGCATCGGTGAGATCCTTACGCGTTTATAGTGAAAAGACATTTAAAAATTAGGTTAATTAGAAAATTTGCGCTTATAGCGGACTTTCTGGAAACAGTAGGATGTTGATGAGTTAAACGGAAGACAGTTAGCATGAAATGCATAACTTATCGGTACTATTTAGCTGCCTACCGCATCATTATCTAGCCATCAGAGGGAATTATATTGGCCGAAAATAGGTGGAAAATCGAGTATATCCGGCAGAACGATCTGTACCTACCGCATCGGTAATATTTAGCTACCTACCGCATCATTATTTAGCTATCGGAGGGAATTATATTGGCCGAAAATAGGTGGAAAATCGAGTATATCCGGCAGAATGATCTGTACCTACCGCATCGGTCAGTTGGTCATCGATTTTACACTAAAAACACAAATAAAAAGATAGTTTAGTGAGGAGTTTAGTCGTTTTAAGGGTGCTACCGCATCGGTAATATTTAGCTACCTACCGCATCATTATTTAGCCATCAGAGGGAATTATATTGGCCGAAAATAGGTGGAAAATCGAGTATATCCGGCAGAATGACATGTACCAACCGCATCGGTCAGTTGGTAATCATGGCCACCCACCAAGAATTAGGTCGACCATGGAGCTGAATTGATTCGTAGGAAAACAGACATTTTATACACTGTGCTGACCGATGCAAATATACCAGACTTGCGCCACTGAACTACATAGTTTTGGTGAAACACAAATTAAATTGGGAAAAAAATCTTTGAAATTTGTGAGATAATCGCGTTTCTTGATAGCAAGCTCGACAGTTCCGTGCCCCACAGGTATGTGAAATATGATTAGAGAGGTTGCGTAGTAATGACGTAACTCGCAGTGACATTTCTTCAAAGAAACATTCTGTGTGAACTTCCTCAAAGTTGTCCCAAGTTAGCGTAGACGGGAACTGTTTATTAATGAGCACAGTACGCTATTAATCTAGATTGTGTGGTAGCAAGAAGTTCCAATCGGTTAATCGATCGATTGAATACGGTATCCCTAGGTACTGTATCCATTTGCAGGCTCGCGCAGTGCTTCGAGCTGTCACAGTTCGTGCGTCATACGTCCAGAGGCGCGGATCTGGTGATCCTGACCGGCGACATGAACCTGGAACCGGACGATCTGGGATACAGGTACGGTAGCTGGGTACGGTAGGGGTACTGTAGGTACTGTATTGGACATACTAGGGGTACGGTACGCTACGTGTAGTCGGACGACCTTGGAATTAGGTACGGTAGTTTGATAATTTAGGGTTACAGTAGTATGCATATCCACCAGGCGTCTGGGAAACAGGCAAGGTAGGGGGTCGAGATCATGTGTCGAGTGCATTGAGCTTCTCACTTTCTGTAGTGTATTGAGCTATCCATGAAACACGAATGGTCGCAATGAAATTTATCACCCTTGAGAAACTATAATGCTTCCTTTGGAGTAGGTAAAGAGCAGTAGTGGGGATAACAATGAACCACGACATTTTTGTGATATCGTGTGTTAGTAACGTCATTTTTAAACGAGATAGATGCTATTATTTTGTATTCATATCTAAATAAGATAGTATTCTTCTTTCAGGATAATACTGTCCAACACTCAGCTAATCGACGCGTGGCGTGCACTGCACGGTAAGTAGTTTATTGATTGATTTATTTAATTATTATTATTATTATTTAAGTTTAATCGATACGTCATTGAACATTGACTTAGAGTGATCAGTTATCTATATTGTTCACGCATTTTCGTTCCAATCGAGCCTGTTATCTTGCTATAATGGCTTGTTAAACGGCTTAAAAGCCATTAGATTTTGTTGGCACCTCGGTAGAGTTGTCATGTTGATCTTTGATCTTTGATCTCTGCAGGATTCACGCCCGACACTGCAGTGTTCGCGAACGGCATGACGTGCGATCGGCCGGATAACTGGTGAGGATTATTATCGAACTTGATTTCCCCGCAACTTTTCGGTTCCATCTCATAGCCAAAATCGTCAGGGGATGCATGAAGCAATGGTATCAATCAGAACAGAGATATATTTGTAGCAAATAGAATTAGGCGTCACTAGGCGCATTCTCGCTCTGATAGCTGGGTATAGGTAGGTGGAAACAGTGTTTGATAATCCACAGCCACCTCTTATTTTTGAAGAAACAACTCAATCGAATTTCTATTTGATTCGTTGACGGAAGTAAGGGTACACATTCAAGTTGGTGCTACAGTTGCTTACGAGATTGTTTCACGCATTCTACATTACTTACCGGAATGGTCTCTAGATAATTCGAGAGCTCCACCGTTATAAAAAAAACGAACAATGAAATAACTGAGTAGTAATTAAATGCTTTATTTTTTTTCTTGATTTAATTAATAAAATAAATATTAATTTAGCTACACGGTGAAATCGATGCTGGAGAAGCTGGGGGACGGCAAGCGACTGGACTACATCATGTACAAGAACGGACGAATGAGCGCCGAGTTGGTCCACTGCGAGACCACCCTGAACAGGATACCCGGAGAGGTACGGTAGGATTATTGATTGTTGGGGGGGGGGCACGGAAAGGTACTGATTGATGAGGGGTACGGTAGGATGGGGTTGTTGAGTGGTACAGTAGAATACACAGGGTGGGCGCGGAGTTGGTCCACTGCGAGACCACCCTGAACAGGATACCCGGAGAGGTACGGTAGGATTATTGATTGATGGGGGAGGAGGGTACGGTACAAATGACCATTGCTTCGTTCACACGCTTCTCCCGTTAGTGTATCTTCAAATAAGTCAATGGTAGATCAGTGTTCCACAGATCTTACTAACAGCGTCGTTTACTTTCCCTGTCGATGTCAGTGATTTGAATTTTTGTTTAAAATCTTTTCTATCAAAGCAATATTATTGTTAATTGATTATATCGTTCGCAGGACATCAACTTCTCTGACCACATTGGCGTGCACGCGACGTTTGAGGTGGACGCGACGGAGAGACAGGTGGGTAAAGGGGAGGGTCTAGAGGGAAGAGTGGGTGCTAGGAGCGCCGGGTTAGAATCCGCGAGATGGGGATACGAGGAAGATGTCAATGGACTGTCAATTGGGCTATTTGTTTGATAGGTCGACTAGGTGATTCCGTGCTATCGCTTCTTGGTATGAACCCCCGCGTTGCGCGCTGTTCGATCATGCGGTTGTAGTCAACATTAATTCTCGAAAAAAATTGAATTGCCCCTGGCTTGGAGGCTTGGATTGATTCCAACTGTATAGTTTCGTGTTCGTAGTGTTCGTTTCTGCGTGTAAGTGGTTGTTGCCAGGCTGTGTATTGCGTTGCTGAATGATTATTTCAATAACAATAACAACCCTAATAAACACGGAACTTCTCTGTTTTTTGGCCCATTCAACAGCCGCTCCGAATGTGGAGGGGTTGGGGAATGAGAATGGTAGGGAGGAAATACTCTGCGAGAATACGCTGGGCCAAAAAACAGAGAAGTGTCATAAACACGTTCAGATGAGCACGACGTGGGAGCACAATCGGCCGCTGATCAGCGACGCTATTTTGATACTGGATGAGGGAGAGGCGAGGGCGAGCAGTGATAGGAAACTGTTTATTGGTCAGTTGTTGAAGCCTTAAGTTACCTATCTATGGGCTTACGTTAGGGGATGGCAAATAGCGTCCAATGAAGTGTCTAGGATAGGACGTTACTGTCGAATGAGATCATGCCTGTCCACGCCGGTTGCGACCTCTTTTTTTACCATGTACATGGCCAAAAAAGGGTTGCCGCCACGGCTGAACACTTATGAATGGCGTCCTCATATTGGATGAGGAAGAGGCGAGGGCGAGCAGTGATAGGAAACTGTTTATTGGTGGGTTTAACTAGTTAATTTTTTAATCATTCACAAGTCATTAGATAGTGAATCTTATTCGTTTGGGGATCAACGTGAAGAAGAAGTGGTAATATTTTCACGCTAGCAATTTGATATGGTCGCTCGATTGAATCGAGCGACCATATCTGCACATGAACTTATCAAACCAGTGAAATATGAACCGATTTTGATTAGGGGAACTATTTGCGGTACCGTCGTACAATTGAAATTTGATCATGACGTGCTGACATATCCAACCAGTGAAACATGAAACGATCTTGATTTGGGAAATTAGCATTTTTGCTTTTTGTACTGTTAATCAGTATAGATTTGTTATTTGCTTGATTAAGCATAATATTACTAATATTATTATTTAGTTATTATTATTATTATTATTAAAAAATCTCTAGGTCTGTCCATCTTCCTCGTCCTGCTCATCATGGGCTCGCTGGTCGTGGATGCCAACTACGAGAGCATATCCGCATTCCTGTCCGTGTTCCGGTGAGCTAATTTGTGTTTTCGTTGTGTTGAAAAGAGAATTTGGCCATGAAATTGCGGTTCCCGTGATTCAGTGTTTACCTTACCTGCCAGTTTTGAGTTCCCAGGTTTGGATACATACCGGCGATTGTGAAAATGGACAGTATTGCACAGAAGGAGACTAAGAAAATATATTGATACATACTCGTTTCTTCAACAACTTTCCTTAACGCTAACTTAGCGCTATCCTTAAGCGCCTTATTACGCCTTAAAGTTGACTTCTACTTTGCTTCAGCTTCTTCATCGCTCTCTTCATCGCCTTCTGTCTCTGGTACGGCTTCCTCGGACTCAAAATGGAGCAGAAGGCCCTCAAGGGAGCCAAGCACGGCATGGAGAAGCTACTCAACGATTGACTATCGATTGAGGGCGATACCGTACCCCTACCGTTCCCCAGCCCTTACCGTATACCGTACCCCAGCCCTTACGTTATCCCCAGTAGCGCACTCGATACCGTACCCCTACCTCCCAAGAAGCCCTCGTCCGGATATGGATCGATGGACGAGCGATAGATTACTGTAGAATATCGATTATTGATTTTTATTTGATCGGACCAAGCGTCAATTATTTGCCATGATGGATTACTGTAGACTTGTCGATTGCTCATCCATGTTTGTCCTAATAATAATAATAATCAGAGGATAGATTATTCTTACTCGATGTTTGTAGAATTCATTTTGTACACGTATTTGAACCTCATTTCATTCGTATTCCCAGTCCCGGTGTATGATAGAGCTGTGATAAAGTATTAATTTGTTTAAATAGCTTATTTATCAGTTTTTGCAAGGGTCTATAGAGCCCTGATGATATCTTGATCGATGTAGTTTGTAGTTTGTAATTTGATCTTTGATCCTGACAGGGAGATGAATCGGCTCATCTCGTGGATCAAGAAGCAGGGTGACCAGAACTCGGTCACCTATTCGCGATTCGGACTGCCAGGTACGGTAGACGATTTATTGATTGAATTGTTAGGTACGGTAGATGATTTATTGATTGAATTGTTAGGCACGGTAAATTGATTAATGGTCGGACTGCCGAGTATGGTAATTGTATGGTGGGTACGGTAGAGGGATATAGATTGCTGAGTTAAAAGGTTTTTTCATTCATTGTAATTTTTTAAGCTTTTTTACACCGTTGAGTGGAAGGAATCGACTTTTGTCACGCTCGTTAGATTTTGTAGTATTGCTGAAACACAATTGTTCCCTGCTAAAACTGCAAGTTCTTTAAATTTGTATCAAACGGATGAGTGCCTGCTTGAGCTCTTGCGTAGATTCAAGGGTACGCACAGCACGTAGGTACTCTGGTATTGCTCACCTAATAGGCCACCTAATATCTCACCTAATAGGCCACGAATTAGTACACAATTAGGTGAGTTATTAGGTGGCCTATTAGGTGGGGAAGCGCTATTAGGTGGGATATTAGGTGAGAGGCAGGGGGAGCGGAGCCTCAGTTATTAGGTGGCCTATTAGGTGAGATACTGTAAGAAAAATCGTCTCTCGCCAAAACGGTGAGATCAGGAATTATTGATAGATATTGCATGAGTGAGCCTCATACCGTAACTGATCCACACATGGAGCATCCATGCGCGGTAGTCACATCCAATAGGCGATCCTGGTTGGGGTCGCAGTATATTCAGGGCATGCTCGAGAGCAGTCTGCCAAGGGCTTCTCGAAGGGACCTTGTAGGCAAGGTGTGCGCTAGTCACGACGGATTAGAAACGATCGTCCCAGCGCGCTATTAGGTGGCCTATTAGGGAAGATGGGGTATGTTATTAGGTGGCCTATTAGGGAGCCAGAGCCTCCCTCATTCCTTTATAGGTGGCCTATTAGGTGAAGCCTCTGATATTAGGTGGCCTATTAGGAATCCTTATTAGGTGCCCTATTAGGTGAATTCTAGCTCTGTTAGGGTTGGAGTGATTATAGGTGGCCTATTAGGTAGAGGCCCACGGACCCCTCCTTATTAGGTGGCCTATTAGGTGAGCAATACCAGAGTAGTTAATTCGTTAGGCGCCGTACCCGGCCTTATCTGTGTGCACCACTAGGCGTGGTTTCTATACGAAATCATTTCTACTTCACCCAATACGCATAAATAGTATTATTGTTATTATTATTATTATTGATATTATATCTAGGCGAAGAAACGGATGATCGTCCTCCGCCCACGCACATCTGCGTCGCGCCCTTTGACGAGCTGGACAAGGCGCACTTCCTGTTCGCCGGGAAGATCCACGTGGCGAGAGCGGCACTGGTGAGTCGGGCTTGGGCTTGACGCACTTAGGGTGTAGGGATGGGCAAGGCGCACTTCATGTGCGCAGGCAAGATCCATGTGGCGAGGGCGGCACTGGTGAGTCGGTTAGGGGCTTGACGCACTTAGGGTGTCGGTAGGTTTTTTTTGGGTTTGTTAGAAATGCCCATGGAGGAAGATTAATGAGTGTGTATTGTTTGAAACCTTATGGAATTAGTGCAACACGAGTTCGCCAGAACTTTGTCCAGTATGACGGGCTATGAAATCTCATAAGTATTATTGACACTGGCCGGCTATTATCCGCTAGATGAAGCATAAATGATCTTTGATCTCTCGCTATTTCCAGATCTGCGCCGGACTGGGCATGTCCATCACGGTGTGCGTCTTCATTGCCACCTTCTTCGAGTTCAACTGGTACAGCCACAAGCGGGGAGTGGACATTCTGGCGCTGAGTTAGTTGATTTGGGTTTTGGGGTGGACGCACTTTGGGTGTCGGTAGGGGAAGGCGCACGAAGGGTGTATGTTCGTTATGAAAAGAAAAGAGTTCAACTGGTACAGCCACAAGCGGGGAGTGGACATTCTGGCGCTGAGTTAGTTGATTTGGGTTTTGGGGTGGACGCACTTTGGGTGTCGGTAGGGGAAGGCGCACGAAGGGTGTATGTTCGTTATGAAAAGAAAAGAGTTCAACTGGTACAGCCACAAGCGGGGAGTGGACATTCTCGCGCTCAGTTAGTTCATTTTAATTAAGATGTATTTATGTTAATTAATCAGAAAATGAGATAAATCTGGTAGAGTAAAGTTCGGTGAGTGGACATACTCGCGCTGATTTAATTTATTATCTAATCAATTGAAAAAAATACTGCGCCATCGAATAGAAAATTGAAGACTGGCGCTGACAATGAGTAAGCATCACCCAATTAGTTTGAGTTTCAGGGGCATTAGAAGTTCTTTTTTTACAAGTGAGGTCGATGTATGTTCGGTTTTGAGGTGTGAATAATAGACAATAATACTTGCTGGAATTTGCTGGCTTTCCGAAAGCGAGCCAAAGCAAATTGAATTCGCATCCGATGGATTCGCGTTTCACTGCTGCTACTAGTATGCCAGGCGATCTAACTTCAACAATATCAGTTGGGTCCAGCGCTATAAACAAACAGGTTCACAGCGCCTTCTCTGGGACATGTTCTCTGGGATAGTCATATTTTCGATGCGACATAGATCTAGTTTATAATTATTTAATTAATTGATTAATTAATTAATAAAGTCACTTCGCAGTCGGCCTGCTGCTGTTCCTGGTGTGCGGCATCCTCACGCACTGGCACGTCGTCGTGGGAGTGAAGAAGGTACGGTAGCGATTATTGATTGATTTGGATGGATACGATAGGAAATTTATCGATTGGAATGGTACCGATTGAAGGATAGAAGGAATGCTTGCTTTTGATGTATCGATGTAGAATAATGGATTGATTTAGAGGAATATCCTTTGCAAGGTAGATTGGTGCTACACACTCGCTCCATGAACTGATATACTTCATCTATTGCAATCGTTCCTGCGTCTATGTCGCAATAACAAATTTGCTCCTCCGATAAATTGACTAGGCAATTTCGCGCACCACTAAGTTATTATGAGTCTCGATGAGGTGTGATATTTGCTGTGTGGTAGTAGGACGAATAATAACTAATTAATTAATTAAAATAATTAATTTTGCAGAACCACCCCAAGTACCTGCTTCCCTTCATCGTCGTGTACGTCGTCATGATCACTGCGGAGGGAGCGATGGGCGTGTTCGGAATGTGAGTATACGGTAACTTACCGTAATCAATAGTGCCTCTGAGGTACGGTAGTTGACCTGTTTAGTGGCGTGCTATAGAGTACTGTAGCAAGTTAGCGGGTACGGTAGTCAATGTGGTGATGATCACGGCCGAGGGAACGATGGGCGTGTTCGGAATGTGAGTTACCCTGATGACCGGGGTACGGTAGTTGAGCCAGGAACAAAGCAGGTGATGCGAAGGGGGCGAGTTCGGCGTGCGAAACGCATCGTATCGATGAGTTCGGTAGACTGTAGGTTATGACAATTTCCGGTAATGCGAACATTTTACGTTGCGCAAAAGTGCTAGCACACACTAGGTGATTGGGGGCATCACGTTCTGGATTAATTTAGCCTGAACCGTTAATGGCAGTGCATTGTGGTCTCATGCTCACAAAAATATCAAAAGCTGCCTTAGTTTGTTCACAAACAAGCGTGGGGATGATTTATGGCAAAAAGTGATTGATGATGTAGCAATTGATAGGACCTGGTGCGTGGTACAGGAGGTAGATTTGTTATTTAGAGTAATATCATCATACATCTTCATTACCAACCGGGGGGACATATAAAGTGATCTAATACTGATAACTACAGTTGGTAGGCGTATTTTTTGATCCCCCGAACGTGGATATCTCGTGGTTGACTTGGTTATAACTACAGTGATCTGATTACCGGCCCAGTAGTTACGAAAATGAATGAATATCAGTAATCCCTTCCCCCGTTGCAGCTACCACTACTCGATCCTGGCGAGCATTGAAGTGCCTGATCACGTGGGTTTTTATTATTATTATTATTATTATTATTATTATAATTATTATTATATTTATTTTACAATCAAGTGTTGATAATGCGGATTAGCCCATGATAAATCAATGCGAGCAGCTCAGAGTGATACTAGAAGCAGCCATGAAACACAGATTTTCATGTGAGAAAATTTGAAGCTTGAAGTTGTCACTTTCTATTTGTTCATAAACCGTGTGTTGAATAGGCAACGTCCCTTCTCCATAAGTAGTCCAGAGCATGGGAATCATTATGAATAATTTATAAAACCCGAGTCACAGCAAGTTAGAGGTTCGGTGGTGCAGCCGCGACGCCTTTCAATTTTTAACGCGTTGCGGTTATTTGAGTCAGGTCAACTTAAGTTTGATGAGTCAGGAATTTTCAGAAAAATCAATATTGAATATGTTTGGTATTAATTAAGCCATATTTCACTCGCTATTTATCTATAATATTGCTTGATACCCAAACAATAAGCATTCAACGCTTAAAAATCTTTTAAAAACGTCATGCCTCAATGCCGAAGGTTTGATTCACAGAAAACCAATCAATTCCTTAAGTTTTCGCTTAATCAACTTGTTCAAAGGCGTAAAATATTCACAACTGAACTCCCTACCGACTCATAGATGCAAAAACGTGGAAAATATAATGAGCGCTCCGCGAAACGGCAAAAAGAGGCTGATGGATTTGAGGAGTATGGTTCACAGGAAAGCAATCAACTCGCTTAATTTCGCGTTCCGAGTATAGTAAATCGTAAATAACAAGATCAACGATTAGTAATTTTTGATCAACGATTGATAATTTTTAGCAGTGACCAATTTATAATTATTATTATTATTTTCGAAATTAACTCTCTCAAATTCGCCCGCTCTCTTGCCAGTCAGAGCAGACGAGAGAGAGCTGCAGGAATGGAGAGGTTTAGTGACTTTTCGAAACTGGGAGAGTGATGTTTCAAGGAGGAGTCATGAAGGTGAATTGGCGCGAATGGTAATATTCCACGTCCGTACGGTTCCAAAAACCCCCCAAAATGAGAAGAAACTTCCCTTTCTTGTGTCTGATCCGAGGAATGTGCGAGGGTTGTGTTTCACAGAGGAGACAAGTTCATGATCAAATATAAATCGCCGATTTTCAACACACATTCCGTCCTGGCTACCAAAATATAAATATGTCTAATCATAAGATACCTGATGTGAACTGGGTACCCCCAGAGGTTGATTGCGCGAAGGAGGTCGATGATCTCATTTATCGGCTGCAGACGTTAATATCTCTACAAATATATCTCACAGGTGTTCTCATCGCGCGGGCAGGCCGCACAGTTCAAGGACTACCATTCGGCACTCTCCGCGCAGGTTGGTGGTCTTCGTATTATTGATGTTGCGGGGGGGGGGGGTATTGTGCTCATGACTCTGCTCTGCAACAAGCCAACCTGTACGCATCCCATGCATATGCGACTAGGAGTAATACAAGTTAGGAGTAATGTATAATTTTGAAATGTTCGCTCATATTGCGTCCCCCTCGTTCGTCATTATTATACAATCCTTCCGAGGCGAGAAATCGACGGGTTTGAATGCCAATTCAAAAGAGGAAGGAGTGCTCTGATCAATGCTGTTGCCATTACTAATAAAATATTTTATTTTTTAAATTTACTAATTAGCTAATTAATTAATTCCTAATTAAGGTGATGTTCGCCACTCTGCTCTTCTTCGCCGTCTTCGTCGTGCAAGGGAGTATGCTGTGGATGTGAGTTGTTATTTTTTATTTTATTTTTATAATTTTATTAAATATTTAACGCAATTAAAAGTTCCAATGGTGAAAGTGCTATGAATGGGGCGGATTTGAAATTATTGCATCACATAGTTTTTATGTTTCACCGATTGCTTATCGCCTTTGATTTGTTCTGGCATTCAATAATCCTCGTAGGCGTAGTGAAAATAAAACTAAACGAACCACGGTCATGTAACCACTTAGGTTTTATGTTTCATCGACTACCTATCTTAACTGATTTCCCTCAGATTTGATTAATACGCCAATCGCGATTTAAAAAAAGACAAAAAAAAACTAAACGAACCAATCAATAATCCAATCAATACCTCACAGTGTGCTGCGATGTCGACAGTTCCTGGAGAAGAAGATGATCCACGGGATCGAGATGAGGGTGGCGGAGAAGTCGGTGAGTCGGATTACGGTAGGGTACGCTGGGATGCTGTATCTTGGGTTACGGTAGGCGGTAAGATCAAAAGGATTGAGATGAGGGTGGCGGAGAAATTTGTTAGAAGAAGGAATCCAAACCGAATTGATCTGAATTGGCTGAATTGGCTCAAGTAAATCTGCTGAAACCAAGACTCGCCTGGTAGAAATGAAATGAAAACTCGTGGTTCTTGTTATCAATTTCGACAATAAAATAAAAATCAAAGAAGATTTTACAATAATCAATATTTGCAGAAGCTACAGTACCCGTCCATCCAGATTGTGCAGGCGCAGCCGGGAGAGTTCGCCCTCACGCCCGGAGGTACGGTAGGGGAGAAGGGGGTACGGTAAGGGAAAAGGGGTACGGTAGATCAGATTACGGTGGGACAGGGACTGAGCGGGCTTCTGTACCCTATACTGGAGTGTAGGACAAACGGAATTTAGCTGTCGATTCGTTATAATTGGGGTTTAGACGACACACTGAAAGAACGATCATTTGTGCGATGTTCTTGAGATCTATCAAAGGTGTCGGGAGCGCCAATGCGCCTGGCAAAATTTATGCAGCGCAATAATTTCCCAATCTGTCTCTAATTGCGCTGCATAAATTTTGCCAGGTACATTGATGCTCTCGATGCTTTAGACAGATATCAGGTTCATCGCCAGAATGAAATAATGTTCCAGACGCGGCAGCCCTCGAGGCGGGCATCTCGAACCCGAACCACCAGGAGCTGGACTCCGCCCACCCCTCAGGCCAGGCCACGCCCCCTCTCCACGCCACGCCCACCCATCGGATCGGAGTGGTGAATGAGAGCATTGGCACGCCGCCGCCGAGTTATGCGAGGTAATTATTTAATTATTTAGTAATTAAACATGTGAAAAAATTGGTGAAACTTGCTAAAAATCACACAGTTTACTGCAAAAATCTGTATTATTGCACAAGTCGCTTGATTTAGTTTCGAAGGGGTTTTTGATAAGTCATTAATTTATTTTAAATATGTAAGAATAATAGAATAGTGTGAAAATAGCCCAGTTGTTTACGTGCTATAGCGAGTTGCGCCGATTCCATTTAGACCGGTAGGTTTTTGATGAAGTGCTGAATTCGAAGCACGAAGTTATGAGTTTCACTCGCTATTCATACATTGGGCAGAACTGTTTGATGTGAGTTTCTTCCCTTAATTTGTTTTAATGCACCAAAACTGCCGTCCAGATCGGCCTTGAATTATTGCGGATATTATAGCGCGCATAAAATTGTAGTTTGAACAATTACGTTTGTGTTTCACCGGCTATTCATCCTTCGGACTAAATCGTTTTGGGCGATTACTTGCGCGATATCCCGGCTAAAAATATTCTCCCTATTCCAGATCGGCCGAGTACGATCAGGTGCCCTCCTCCATCCATCCTCACGAGCACCAGAATGGAGCAGGCTCCGCCCCCTCCACCGGAGGCCCCGCCCCCTCCACCACGGCCACCCGCACCCTCTTCAGCTCCAGTGTGGAGTAGGGCAGGTACCGTATCCCTTGACCTACCGTAACCCCTTACTGATTGTGCTTCTCTCCTCCTGTGTTGAATAGGGATACCTAAGATAAAGCAATCCCTCTTGTTCGCTCCCCAAATCGCCGTTGTATTCGTCTGAGATACAGTAACCAATTGGGGCTTCCGCGATCGAATCCTGATGTATTGTGCATGCTTCTTAGCTCGATTGTACATTGACTACCGTAACCATACACTGTACCGTAATCCCATTCTTGCTTGTCTATCCTACAGTAGTAACTATTATTGTATGTGTTTGTACATCATCTGACACGCTTTCTCTTCCCTCTCTTCGCCCCAGTTACACCCGCAGCTTTACGTCACTCGAATTGTCGAATGGCCAGATTGCTATCTCAGCTTGCCTTCCCATTCCTACCGTAATCTCCCCCGCTACAGTAACCATGCATACAGTAATCTCCCCTCCCCCCCCCCCACAGCTACAGTACCCCCGAATATCGATTGTCGTATATTTTGTCAACTTTGTAGTCTCCCAGCCCTTTGACGCGTATTTCGAGTTACGAATTTCACCCCATCCTTGGTCCTAGAACGCAAAACTTTACTTAGACACTTCGTCTCTACAGCAATACATAATTATTTGCTTGCTTGTGCATAATTTGTTTCCTAGATTGCGTAATTGTGTGATTGATTGCATAATTGTATGGATTTTTTGCCGAGATTGTGTAAGCTCTCTCAATTTCGTGTGATCTCTCGTCGGTGAGAGCAGACGAGAGAGCATGGGAAATGGAGAGAGTGCAGAGATTTATTTGAATGAGTTGGACTGTAAATGTAATCGAAATTGTAGATTTTAAAAGACACGAGTGAATAAATGTGTGTATGTTGTATGACGATCAAGAATGTGCATGGCGAACATTGTTGACAATTACAATGGGATGTTGAAGAACACAATATTTTTTAATGCAAGCTAAATCGATCAAAACCATCTTTCATGAACATTATTTCACCATGGACATCCTCCCAAGTCGTATGCGTATTAACGAACGTAATAAGACCGGATTCCTCGTGTCGCATCTGCGAGCCGGGAGTGTGGCTGATAATCTGGGAGAAAAAGGTAAAGGTCATCCCGTTATTTATGGCACTTGCGTCCTGCGGGGGATCACTGCTAGGTGAATAATCTATAAAAATCTGGGAGAAAGAAAGCGATAATAACATTTTTGATGCTAATATTAATTCTCGTAGGGCGTTTGAAATACTTTTGCACGTATCAGACGCGGGCACTTCTCTGTTTTTCCCTCCCTATCATTCTCAATCCAAACCCCGTAACATTCAGAGCTGACGTAGCCCGGGCCAAAAACAGAGAAGTTCCCAGATGCGTACCTGAGGCAAGTTCGCAATCGGCTCATCGAAATTGATTCCAAAACACTCGTCCACAAACATTTTCAGTTGTTCGTGTCTCACATGTAGGTTGAAAAATTGCATATTATTGGTGAGCATGATCTGAAATTTGAAAATTTTGATAAAATTACTCAAAAATGTCCCGACTTTGCGAATCGTGCAAAGCTCCTCCATATTGAGGGAATCGCAGAATGAGTGCAGTACGATCGACTCGCAACTGTTGTCCATTAAACGCAGCAATCGCGAAAGCGTAAGGAATGACAGGTTTCCGTTCATCTGAAGATAGATGCGTTATTTTTACATAATTGAAGTGCTTACGCAATCCACTCGGAGCACCTTACAGTTGAGATTGAGTACTTCCGCAAGTACTCGGCATTGCTGCTGAAAAGTCGACAAGAAGCAGGGCCAGGGCTGGCTCATTTTTTACCCTATACGTGGTGAAAAATGAGCCAGCCGGAGGCTAGGACACCTATGAGCAGTGCCCGATCGGGATATAATCAAGGGAAACTTTAGCAAATATAAGCCAGACCCCACCTCGCTCGGCGGCCCGCTCATGTAGACTTGAATTCGATTGACAGTAGTTCCCGCTAGCCGACGAAAGCCGTGCTCGAGTGCGGATATGTCATCGAATATCGTCTTACAAATGTCATATTTCGGGACGCTAAGCTTGACACCGCCGGTGCAGACCTGGAACGAGAAAATGATAGGGAATACAGTAGAGCTCGAGAAATGATACCGACGTCTCTTCATTTTGCACACTCGCTCGCCCGCTCGGTCGACGAGAGAGAGTGTGAAATGAAGAGACGGTGGTATCATTTCACGAGCTCTAGAATACAGCAAATTTGGCGATCCTCAGGAACTCATTGCCGGCTACCGAAATATGCGAAAAAAAACTATAGGAGCCAAATTTTGCTCTACAAAATTTAAAGCAAAGTTGTGATTATTTCGCGATAATTAGTAACTAGCATGCAGAAGTGCAAAATAGATAAGCGATGAAAATGAAGAAACCCACTGTGAGTATGATATTGCCGTTCACCGCATTATTCAAGCCGAATTGGATCTTGTCCAATCGCTTGTTCAATCTCAATCGCAGACGACTGGGAAGGTCCAGATACTTGAATACATCGATGATCACTTCATTGGGAAGGTCGAGGAACGACTTTTCCCCGTTGCTTTCTCGATGAACCCACATGTTGCACCTGTAATCGTTTATTGAGTACTCTCGGCTCACGATTAGAGCTGTTATAGTGAAAAATGCGTCTGTTCATTTCACGGGCTCTATCTCTTTGGTCGAAGAAAGGGTAAGAGGAATGAAGAGACGGATTCTTCATCCTGACAGCCCTATTCTCGCGTCTACACAAAAGACCTTCCCTATTGATGTTTCCTCCTGCAGGTACATTGCCTTGATGTCGTGATAAAAGTATTAAAGTAAAATAAAGCACACAAGAGTGAACGTACTTGGCCTTGAACATGTCGGTTATGTCCGGAAGAGATGACGATCTGTTCAGTGACTTTTTCCCGGGATAAGTCGGCATTTTAAGCCTATAATAATAATTTATCAACACTCGAGGCGCGACGATAGTAGCGGAAAAAATAAGATGGGTGTTTGGAACGATCGGTATGGCATAATAACGAGGAATTGTAATGGAAAGAGCGAAAATTGAGAGAGTCAGCCGAAACGTGACTCTAGTTTCCATAGAAACTATGTAGGCGCACTTGTTATGTCTGCTTAAATCGATCATTGAAATGTTGGCAATCTCAACCGGAAAATAGTATTTTAGGTGACTAAACAGTGAGCCTTAGGGTGCAACATTTCGTATATTCATATTCAAAGCCGAACAATCATGGAACCACAGCAGTTTTACGCGCGCCAATCTTCGGTGAGAGACGGGAGAGCATGGACAAGGGAGGGGATGCAGGGATATGCCGGAATGAATAGGACTGTGAATGTAATCGAATTGGAGATTTTATCGACAACAGCGAATAAATGTGTTCAAGAATGTTCATTGAATCACAGCAAAAGTGGCACCTGGACTTACTATCACAACGAGTATTTATGACAATTTAGTATACAACAGGGCAGAGTCTCTGTGAAACTGGGAAAATATGTGAAGTCATGATTTGCAATTGCGTGACAAATTATTCTTAGAGTAAACAATTGATGTCATCAAGCAAAAATCAAACAGCCGTCTTTCATGAACGTTATCATATCTCTAGTTTCTCCCGATGGCGTCGTGTGCTTATGAACGTTCGTTATCAGGTCGCTTTCCATGTGTTGGAGTTCAGTGCCGGGAGTGTGACTTGTAATCTGGAAAAAAGTTTACTTGATGTTTTTTGGCAAAAAACACTACTATCACAAGTAATAATCAAGCTTACTTGAGCCATATTCTCAGTTGGTTCATCAAAGTTGATTTTGAAACACTCGTCGGCGAAACGCTTTGCAATTCCAGGCCTCACATGGAGACTGAAGAATTGCATATTATTATTGAGAACGATCTGAAATTTAGAAATTTATTTTTTGATTGTTTGACTATCAAAACAACCTTGCGTAGCATGCATAGATTCTCCACAGTAATGGAGTCGCAGAAGACTTTCAGGGCGATGAAATCGCAGCCATTTTCGATCAATCGGAGTAGACGTGGAAACGTGAGAAATGGAAGATTTCCGTTCAGCTGAAGGTGCAGATCTTTTATGTTGAGGTTGAGCAGTTCATCGACAATTCGACGTTGTTCCTGGAAATGGAAGATAATTTTTCCAGTTGTACGAATTTCAGAAGTATAAAAAAAAGGTAAAAGGTTTTTTTTCAACGCGCAGAACATGCGCAGGATTCTTTTGATCGGTGTACACGCATCACATGTACATAAGAGACAAAGCTGGAGCTTTGATCCCACCTCACTCGGCTGTCCTTCGTTCGCAATTCGAATTATATTGAAAGTAGTTCCAGCAAGTCGACGAAAGCCCAACTCGAGTGAGGATAAGTCGTCAAATCGTTTATCAATGATGCCTAATATCTCGGCGTGCATCTTAGCAGTGCCCTCGCGCATCTGAAAGGGCAAATGTAAAAAAATAAAAAAAAATAAAAAAATAAAAGAACCGCATAAACGAAATTATTGGATAAACTAATTTTCTTTAACGTTTATGTTTTTCTTCAGTAACGAAATTGTGAAGCCTACCTCCAGTATTATGTCGCAGTTCGTTCTATTCTTGATACCGAGTTGTATGTTATCCAATCTTCTGTTCAACCTCATTCGCAGACAAGATCGAATGTCGAGATATTTGAAGATTTCAGCGATTACTTCGTTGGGCAAATCCAGAAAGGACGTCGCCTCTTCATTTTCCCGGCCATCCGACAGGTCGCACCTGTAATCGCTGGTTGAGTAGGTCTGTCAGTGTAAAGAATTCGTCTCTTCATGTTTCATGTTTCATTTTTCGTGATAAAAGGGAACCAACTTGGCCATATCGACGATCATTTCGATGGGAAGCTCACTCATCTCACCTGTAATAGGAACTATAGACGAGAGCGAATAACGATTTTCTCAAAATTTGAAAATATATCTAATTATATCTAATTGTCATAGTAACTGAGTAAATACAAAAATTCATCGCAACAGTTTAACATGGAAAAATCAGCGAATACAAGAATCGCGGAACAAACCAAATTTGTTGTGTGTGTGCATTGGCGAGAATTCATGAACGACAGAATCAAGAGCATGCACTTACCGCACTACACACCACAGAGCGAAGTAGGTATCGCACTTGTCTCGTCCCGGCTGTCATCTCCGTTCAAAAGAAATCAAGTTCTATTTAGCACAGTTAAATCAAATACTTTATCGAAGTAATTACAAATTTGAGGGAATTACACAATTCGTTGAGCATGATTAATTTGGGCAACTATTAGGTTGATGCGTAAGTTTCTTTCCTTTTTCTTTCCTTATTTTTCTCGGCTCCTGGTTTACTTGCACCCGATTTGCCTGTGGTATATTTTGAGGGTATGTCTGGGGATTACAACCATATTATGGTAAGGAACCATGAATACTTGAAAGGGGGAGAAAATAATTTTTAAAGTGAAATACGGGACATTTCATGAAAACTTTTCACTTTTAATTGTCCGCGAATAAATTTTTTTCCTAGTGCAATCTGTGACCGTAAAATTAGTTATTTTTGGGGGTGGTTTAGGAAGGGTTACTTGTTCATTTAATCACAAAATATCAGGATAGTAACCTATGTGGAGGGCAGGAAATATTCAAATGTTGCCATTTCGACGGATCGATTTCGCAACAAAAGTTTCAAAAAATCTAGCACGCAGTGGAATAGATGTATTGCGTTCAAAATAAAAGGGTGTTCTTTGTATTCATGGAACTTTATTATTTAGCACAGATGACATTTATAATCCCCCTTTGAACGACAGTACGGTTGTATTTACAAGCCTAGATATTTTCCTGTGGGAATTGATTTTGAATAATGCGCCTTTATAAAAATGCATTTCGTCTCAGTAAACTGTAACTATATTAATTATAAATCATAATGACCATGCTTTGTCATAGAGGTGTTAGATTGGCGATATCTCTTCCCTCCGCAAAATAATAACTTTCCAAAGAGGTCGCATTTTGTCGCACAATTTAGACTTTGATAGCCTACCGTTCCCGTCTCAATAAGCTGAAGGTTCAGTGTTCAGGGGCGCTAAAGAGAGTATACAAGCCCTCAATGATTGCAAAAGATTGTAAACCGATTGGACATTTGAGAAGAAAAATATGGCAAAAAACTTCATGAGCTAAAAAAAGAAAGAAACTTACGCATCAACCCGATACTTGCAGTTAAAAAAACTTTGATATGTAATTTTTTACTCAGTGCATCATTCATTGGGATTTAATTGGGAGATTCTTTTGGTCGAAAGTTTTCTGGTCCAATTCCGAAACTGAATAGAAAAGAGTCTGTGTCTTCATCATTTGCTTTAGTCTTGATGTTCATCTCATCAATCTCCTTATCCAATCCCTTGATTTCCATCTTTAGTGTGGAAGTGACAATCTGACGCTGCTGTGCCTGCAAAGTTTTTCGGAAATTTGGTGATTCACTCGGATAACTTTATCGCAGAGAATGAACTCGGTATAGTGTTTCAAAAAATGAACTATTCGAACCCAACACAGTGCGTATACCTCGCTCAATCCTTTGAATATGGGCGACGCAATTCTCAGCTCGCGTGGGGAACAAATTATCGGTCCGTCGTCTCCAACAAACTCTAAGATTTACCAAATTAAATACCGTGGAAGTCAATTTTATAGTGCTAAATAATCGCACTGAAATCTAGAAATTGTGTGACTGAATTTGATCAGGTACAACTAACCGTGACTGTAGTCTAGACATCTTGAGTAAGGCCCGGGGAACTTCTTGCGCAGTGCGTAGCCGATAAAGCCCGCATTAAGATATCTCATACTGGAAACTGATTAATTAGGAGATTATTAAATCAGCATAAGTCAGATTTGATAAGGGATAACGATAAAATAAGAATGATATCTGTTGAAAAAGATATTTGCTGTGAATTAGATAGAAAAAATTCCACAGAAATACATAGAGACTCATAAGTTATCTATGACATGGCTTGAAGCAACAGTCGCTTGAAGCGGGTGGCAGTAATTTTTTCAGGGTTTGTGAAATTCCATTATTCGTAGATGATTTGAAGATTGTATTGATAATTATCTCGGTCAAATCCGCCGGTTCAATAAAGCATTTCAACAATGAAGTGCAATCTTTATTATTAGAAAAAGCAAAGATTTTATATTTTAGCAGAGCGATTCTGTGAAAATGATACGGTATTATCTAAACGTCATCATCTTCTTCCTCATCTTCAGTAGGTACAACAGTTTTGATGTTCAACACATCAATTTTCTTATCTAATCCCATTATCTTCATTTTCAGGGTGGCAGTCACAATCTGTCGTTGTTGCATCTGCAAAATCATCGAAATATTACGGAATTTGGTGAGATTAGAAAAACCCGAACGATTACAGGCCAAGCAGTACCTCCTCTATTGCAACTTTTGTCATTGAGTAACAGTTTTTTTTAATGAAAAGTTACCTCGCTCAGTCCTCTGAATATGGGCGACTCAACCATCAGCTCAGTCGGTTCGGAAACTCTGGTTCCGGTAGGAATGGAATCTAGGAAGAATGTTGAATGCGATAAAATATTTAAGTTCAATGACTTACTGGGGCCGCCCCATGAAACGCAGGAGAAATACGGTGCGGGGAACTTCTTCCGCAATGCGTACATGACAAGGCGTTGATTGAGGAATCGCTGCATTATCTTCAACAAGATCAAGACGATGAAATTACAAAAGAGACTCAGACTATCTATATCCTATAGGAATAATAATCATCACAGGATATGATTGCTTTTCGAACTGGCATGCCGGTTAAAATATGATGCGGTTGGCAATATAACTTTGTCAGTTATAAATAAATATCGTACATGACAGAGAAATCGGAACGGCTACCGGACATTACCGGACAATCTTAGCTTTTCTCGTACTTTGCGGATAATGAACATTGAGAGTCGCGCTTGGGCTCATTCGATAGCCCATAGTCGAATTGCCGGAATCTGCCCGGATATACCCGGTGAAATATTTCTAGAATTCGAGATATTTACAACGCCCCAAGTTGTGGCGTCATGTGTACGTGACCTTGGTGTTGCCCTGAAGAGGAAGAGGGGTCACGCGTGACGTCATCAACGGGGGCGACGTCGATATCTCGAATTCTAGAAATATTTCACCGGGCACATCCGGGTAGATTCCGACAAATCGACTATGGGCTATCGAATGAGCCCAAGCGCGGCTCTTAATTATCAGTATTCGCAAAGGGTTAAAGTTAAAAACCCGTCACTAAAAAAATTATAGTGGTCCGCGTTTTTTATAATGGTCCGCAAAACATTATAATGGTTCGTAAAAGATAATGGCCCATGGATATTTTTAAGGTGGTCCCAATTTGGACCATTATAAATTACAAAAAAAATATGATGGTCCCAAATATGGGATATAATGGTCCATGCCGATTTCGTTGGTCCGCCAAAAAGCTCATAAAACGAGTCACAAACATGTCCACAAACAAACTAAACAGTTACCTTTGTCAGTATCTCTTTCGCCGAAGATTTTCCGGCAACAAAATGGTGAATATAATCTTGATAGAATTTGCAAAATACCACCCCGATTCCCAAGAGCTGTCCAAGTTTGAACCCAATGACACAGGCGAAGCAGACAACGATTATTTCGATGAAGATATCGACGAAGAGTAGCATTTGATTGTAATATAATTGCATTTGCTGTTAACCTGTGCTCAGATTAAATATTTGTATGCTTAAAGAATTTCTTTGATTGCTAGGAATAGCGGACAGTAACAAGAGTGAATCCGTAGCAGTTCGACGTCAACCCTTTTCTGTCGGAGTACAATACCCTGTCCAGAAAAAAATGTTACAACAAGATCCCTGACTACAGTGAATGCACGAAATGCCGGCCTAAGCATGCGTATTTCCTAAGCCTAAGCCTAAGCATTTTTTTCTATAGACGCATAGTCGTGTCCGAAACATGGGAATGGTGGATACTGCAGAACGCATCCAGAAGATGTTATAAAAAAAAGCTTAGGAACGCTTAGTGCTTAGGAAATACGCATGCTTAGGCCGGCGTTGCGGGGTTTGACCCTTCGTGTTACCGGGAAGAAGGAAGGACATGGAAAATTGGAAAATAAACGTTAACCGAAAAATTGAGGATAAATACAGTGGTCCGTAGCTCGGACCAATATAAATTTTCGTTAAAATGGGGACCATTATATTCCCGAAATACGGACCATCATAATAGGGACCATTATAAATTGGGACCATTATAAGTTTGCGGACCATTATAAAAAACGCTGACCACTAGAATTTTTTTAGTGACGGTTTTTTAACTTTCACCTTCGCAAAGTACGAGAAAAGTGAAGATTGTCCGGTAACGTCTGGTATCCGTTCCGATTTCTCTGTCATGTACGATATCAGAAAATATCCATTTGTAAATCTTTTGTGTGTTGATAACATATGCTCTCACTTTACAGGTTCGCACACTTCATCTTCCATGAAAACATTAACACTTGTCATCTGAGAAACACGCGAACATGTTATTTCTGGAAATAATGTAACAATACAATATTTCGCAATATCTACAAATTCACTTTGAGTCTTGAGCAACTTTTTCATTGATTTTTTTCAAAATCCATTCATCTTCATCTTCTTCTTCCTCATCATCCGAAGTTACTACAGTTTTAATGTTCAACTCATCAATTTCCTTATCCAAGTCCTTGATTTTCAACTTCAGTGTGGAAGTGACAATTTCGCGCTGCTGTGCCTGAAATTTCACATCGTCTTGACAAAATTCATTGTCAGGGATATCAATAACATTTTAAATCAATTTCATAAAAACAGATACAGGAAAAAAATACCTCTGTGAGTCCTCTAAATATGGGCGACCAAACGGTCAATTTCACCGGGTACATGTAGGGCCGACCCTGCATTCCGCACCACTTTTCCCCAGCGACTACTCCTGAAAACACTTTACATTATGCCTCAAGACGCATCAAATGTACCACAAATGCTCCAACAATACATCAATCTATTGAGAATTTTTCTGAAGAAATGTGAGAAAGAAGAGACAACTTACCCATCCTATTGTCCACTAATACTGAATATGAGCCTGGAAACTTCTTTCGTATTGCGTATGTGACAATGCGCATATGGAGGTACTTTCGCATTTACGGTAAAATTTGTAATATGTAATGTATGGCGAACAAAGTATAATGACGATTACTGAACGACTTATTTTTAAAATTACTTGCTCAACATAACAAAGGACGCGGCTGGCAGGTGAAATATATATCAGTAATACAATACTCACTACAAAACATCTAATGAATAACGGAAAACGAGAAGATCTGCCGGAAGACAGTGAAAAATGTTCATTGAGCATTTACACAATTATTTACGCAATGCGCTCGTTTCTGTATGATCTCGATTGCACTCACTCTGCACCTCGGTAGATTAAAATGCTGAGAAAAGCTCTGAGAGAAGTGAAAGTGGTTGACTAGACTGTCTGTGAAGATAAGGAGAAAGAATGGTCAGCCATTGACAAAGCTCGTTTCACCACTCATTCCATATGGAGGTTAGCTCGTTCCTTTCTCATATTAATAATTTAATGTTGTTTTGTTTATTTTATTATTTGCTAAATGTCCTTTTAATACTTTCCTTCTTGTTCAATTCTCGATATCAGGACTGTCAATGTCATTTTAATATCGTGAGATTATTTTCAATTCCACTCGTAGCTAACCTTTGACGAACGTACGAGGGGGCGGAGAAAGGAAGAGGCCGGGAGGAGTCGGTAGATCAAGTGTCCTCCTCCCCCCTTCATTCCTCCTTCCTCTCTCCCAGAGAATCGATAGCTCTCTAACCAGCACATTGAGTTTGCTGAGCGTTTGAAAAGCACGATACTTTATTAGACGTAAAATATGATTAGTTCAGAATAACAACCATGAAATGGAACCATGGGAGTACGATATCAAATCGATCACGAAAGGAATCTGGCTTGCTGACGGAATATTCGGAGAGGTAATGCGGCCATCAGTTTTTGAAATTGATTTTTAATATTTTAGATATTCCGAGGCAAACTGTTGGACTCTGTCGATGTGGCTCTGAAATGCATGGATCTTGCGGATAAAGAATCTTTCATGAAGTATGCATGTAATCGTTCTTTATCGTTGCTTGAATCGTTTCAGAGAGGCAAATATCGGTCGCCTATTCAATCATCCCAACGTTCTCCGTACCATTGGAATTTGCAAAGTTCCACCAATAATCATTACAGAGTGAATTTATCGTACTAATTTACAAAATGAACCTCTTTTCGCAGATTTTGGGTAAATGGCAATCTGAAACGTTTTGTGCAAGCAAACTCGATCACTCCTACTGAAGAGCTTTCTGTTGCTAGACAGGTTTATTTTTGTACGTCATTTATGAATAAATTATAAATAAATCATATTTACCATTCATTTCAGATCGCAAGCGGGATGGCTTACATCGCAAGCAAAGGCATTGCTCACTGTGATTTAGCAGCAAGGAACATCCTTGTCGGGGATGATATCAGCAAGATCAAAGTAAGGATAGCCAATTTCAATGCTCCGGACATGCTGTGACTAGACTTTGAAAAGGAACTAGGGAACTAGTTCCTTACTAGTCAAATAAACTGCTCCACTCGAGAAATAGTGAGCGGAATGAAGAGAGTCTACTCTCGATTTGACTAGTAAGGAACTAGTTCCTAGTTCCTTTTCAAAGTCTAGCTGTGACAGATATCTCAGCAAATAAGCTGCTATTACGATCGCTGTGGAATAATTTGCCATTTATTGCAGATTTCCGACTTCGGAATTTCGAAAATATTGAAAGACGGACGATGCTATGAACCTAATAATAACCTTCCCGTGGATTGGAGTGCGCCCGAGGCAAGGCGGGTAGAGCTCTTGAAATAATACCGACGATTCGTCATTTTGCACGCTCTCTCGCCCGCTCGGTCGACGAGAGAGTGTGTGAAATGAAGAGACGGCGGTATCATTTCTCGAGCTCTAAAGGCGGGGCTACATCTCGTCAGCTGCCGATGTCTGGAGCTATGGAGTCGTGCTGTGGGAGGTGTACTCAGATGGGGTGGTGAGACTATCGTTTCATCCTTGCAATTCAAACTAAGTCTCATGTAACATAATGTTTGCGATAATGTTGGTGAAAATGTAGGTGAAAATGCTTTATATATGGCTGTCTGAATGAAGAATCCGTCTCTCACATGTGGTCAGAGTTACTAGAGTGCGTGTGAAATGAAGAGTCGAAATATTCATACTAGCAATCGTAGTTTGACACTTCATTTCTCAGGACCCTTACGACGATATTCCGAATCGACGGGAGACTCTGCTCGAACTGTTAACTTCTCAGAATCTCAGACTGTGTTGCCCGACAAAGTGCCCGGAAATTGTGAGTATCTTTAAAATTTAATTAATGATTATAACAGTATTTTACAGGTTTACGAGCTGATGCTCAAGTGCTGGAGTATCGCTCCAGAAGAGCGACCTTCATTCGACAGCATCGGCACTTTCCTATCGTCCAACAATGACGAACTCCCCGTGTGATCGGGCAGTATTGAAGAAGTATAAATTCTATTTATGCCTTAATTTATCACGAATTGTATCAGGAAGAGAGGCTATCTACGCCTGGCTTGAGAACACCATGAAGGCTTCGAGAATGAGCAAGCAGATGCCTCGATATATTTTATCTCTGCTAATTAGCTAATTCTTAATAATATCAGTGGCCTCACCGAGAAAAAAAGTAAATAAATGTGTGGTACAGTTGCACAAAACGATATTAGAAACACATCAGTTCGAATTCAATTATTGAAAGCGTGAAACATAACCAATTCACGATTCTGAACACTCTGAGGAAAAGAGGTCACACTTGAAAAAAAGTATGTTAATTTCGAGCTCAATTTCTCATAGAGCAGAGAATCGAGGAATTGATGGGTGAAACAAGAGAAAGCAGCAACTTTCCTCTTTCCCTCCGTCATCCTCCTTTTCGCCCTAGAGCAAACACTCTGCCCTCATCCTCCCTCCCTCACTCCTCCCTGCCATCCGCGTTCGTGGTGTAATGGTCAGCATGGATGCCTTCCAAGCATTCGACGGGGGTTCGATTCCCCCCGAACGCAGAACCTTTTGCTTTATTTTTCGCAGTAATCTGAACAGTCTCCGGTTATGTTTGGAAAGTTTTTGCTGATTTTGCTGGGGTTTTTAGAAGGATTCATCTAGTAAAATTATGAAACGAACCTGAATTTGGGGTATTTCCCACGAATTTTGTATTCGTTCCTCTCTAATTCCATGAGCAATGTGCACTGCTCTGTTCAGAATGACTCACTAGGCTAGAAATTGGCATTAATTAGTACTAATCGGAAAGTTCGCGTGCTCAAATTCCGAACATTTTCTACAATGTGACCATGAGTCGGCGAAAACAACGGCTAAATTGGGAAGAGCAGCTTGATCAGGGCAGAAGATCCATTTCCCCTCTTGCAGAACAGTTGTGATCGATTTCTCTCGGGTTTCAATAGTAACAATAGCTTACACTTCCTATTCCAGAGCCATCTTTGAGATTCAATGGAGATCATTTCCTCCTTCCGTCATCCGATGATTCATTGTCTGCTCTCCTAGTAAGTGTAAGTTCCAACATTTTTCATCCATCTCAAGCACGGGAAATTGGGTGAACTTCTAATCGGATTAGAGCAAATTTGGTACTTTCAATCTATAAAGTGTGGCGATTTTGAGCGACTGTGCCCAGTTTGTAGGCAGTTCGCCCGACTTATCTTGCACTTTTCATCTTCCTCTATCTCGTGAAACAACGAGAGAAATACGTTTCACAATTTCTTGAAAGATCTAGGCTTTGGTATCTAGTAATTCCGATATCTCGTCGATCTCTTGCGAAAATTATTAAAATTATACTGAACTTCTTCCGCGCGTGCTAGATGGAGTTATCGGGGATATTTTGTTAGCAGTATTCTCTCAAGAGAAGTAAAATGCAGAGGTTTCCTACTGCCTCTGCTGTGATCAGTCAGAAATAGCTTCTTTGTTTTTATTTGGCTCTGATCCCAATATACCTTATCTCAAAATTGTATTAGAGACATTCCATAAATAAGATGAATTTCCTCTTCATCTCTGGTCCTCTCCTCCCTCTTCTTCTTCCTTCGTCCGAACGAGGCAAATAAACCAAATTATGGGCTTCTTTCCTCTTCCTCGCTTTCTCTTTTCCTCTCATCCTTTTGAGAGCCCCTAGCATCCTTGGCATTTGGCGTATCTTTTTTCATATTACCGAGCAATTTCACAGCTTTCTGAACTATACTTTCTCATAATCAACTGATCAAGCAATATCATCATTTCGGCTTCCTAACCTCCCTTCGATCCGCTACTTCCTCCCTGTTTGACTGCTGTTTCCGCCTTCGTTTCATCCAATTTCGCCGCCACTCTCTCAATTTCTCATGTTCTCTCGTCCGAGTGCTCGTTTTTCTTCTCGGCTCTATGAAAGAGTGTCTCTCCCTCCCTTTCCTCTTCTTTAGTGAGGAAGGGACGAAAACGGAAGGACGATTCTTGCTGTATTGATTACCTTTTTTTTGCATTATATAGTGCCTTTGACTTTTTTGGTGTTCCGTTTCATGATTTGATCTTTTACGCCTTAGTGATAATAACCAATAGAAAAAATGTCTCGGGATCATTATTGGGCACAAAAGCAAAAAAAGTTCCACCTCGTAAAGATGAAAGAGATCAAAAATTCCGCAGATTGGTTTATCACGCAATCTCTCAATCATCCTGCGGAGAATATTACTCTGCAATACGATCAAGCACGGGCAGAGATGTCGAAAAAAGAGCTTGAGAAATGGCGTAGTGAGATTTCTATCAGCACATTCATCACTATATCGTTGTTACGCTGATCTGGCGCCTTCGTGTCCATTAGAGCTATTGCTTTCACGTCCTCTTTTACCAGTCAGAGTGCTGAGAAAGTATACGAAGTTATGAGACAATTACCCGTTTTCGCTGTCTGGAGCCATTATTCTAGCAATATTCTCGAACATTGGTCATGCGCATTCATCGGTGAGACAATATTAGAGAGCAAGGAATGCAGTGATTCAAGCCTTTTCATATCTTCTGAGAAACAGTACAATTTGGTTTGATATTTACGAGATAGCCGTGCTCAGTTCTGTATATCTTGTACCATTACTATCTTCTTCAGTCGTCTGACAAGTAGCGCTGGTTGGTGTCTCGTCTCTTATTTTGACCAGAGCAAGTGGAATGCAGTGATTCAAGCTGGCCCACTCGTTCTCGACTGTGATCTTATGTTCTGGAAACACGGATGATTCATTCCTTTATCTCATTATAAGAGAGATTGCGCTTCTGGAATGCGTTACTTCAGGTCGACAACTTTGCTACCAGGATATGTGCTTTATTAGAATTCGAAAGTTTACAGCTCGCGATAATTGTAATTTGTTCTCGGCGTGATTTTTTTTCACTGCGGAATCTCAACGCAATTATTTTTGAAAATCATTTTTCGGTTGGATGATAAGTCGTAGAGCATTCAGAGATAAGAGATTCAGATAGTGTATCTGCGCGGTGTGCGCCTCAAGGAAATTTCCACGTGACTGTTTCTCTACTGGCGTTGCTATGGAAAGGGAAGGCATATTGAATTTCATACTCGCTTCCTTATTTCCTCTTTAAGAATCCGTCTCTTCATTTCGTACGTGCTCTATCTTCACTCAACTGGTGGGAGAACGTGAAGAATGAAGAGAAACGTTCTTCATTCGCATATTCCTATTCGCAATCTTGGTGTCAATCGTTTCTCGCAGTAGCAAAATGAGTTTTGCTTGTGCGATTACATTCCTTCTTCTTTTTCATCAGTTCTAGCAACTGAGTCACAAAAAGTAGCACTTGTTGGCTTCACAGTGAACTTTCATCGTGTTATTGGCCCTGCCGTTGCGCCTCCAATCTCCCCATTCTCTATCCGTCATGGGTGCGAGAGAATATGCGAAATGGAGATATGACAACAAGAATTTTTGAACTTTAGACCTGATGTCGTTGAATTTTCGCAGCTCGTTTACCCGAATGGTTATTGGTTTTGGGTGCAACTGGAACGACAATCATTGTTTGATTTTCAACGCTGTTTCGCGGTTACTTCCGGGTTTGCAATGTTTTTTCTACTTTCATTTTGAGAATTGATCTTTGATCTTTAGTGTTGCTTTTCATGTGCGCTATTCCCTGAGAGAGAAAAAGCACCTCGTTGAATTGCAAATGAGCATCCATTTGTCGTGCTAGGGTAGGAAAGCGGATGCGTTCTATTTGCGAGGCAAAACAAGTTCACGGGCAATATCTTACCTTTTAAAGATTTTTCTGCTACTGTTTGTTGTTTGTACAATATCATCAAACCAAGAGTGCGATCGCTTAGCACTTTATAAAACTGTTTCACCTGCAAAAATGCTATAAAATGGCCGCAATCATCATCGTTTATCGTGTACCTAAGCTCTTTTTTTGATTAAATAGAGTTATCTTGGTAAAAAAAATTGATTACAGATGGACCGAGTAACGCCGTCCTTCGCAACTGATGCCGATGTTCCGGAAATTTGGGAATTTATGTGAGAGCCTCTCTTTCTCCTTCTGGAAGAACTTACAGAAAACATTCAAAAACAAAAAAATCTGCTAGCGAGTCCGCCCTTTTTAAACATAAAAGTGAGAAAACTGATTTTTTAAAAGCAGCGATCTTCGCACTATTGAAAATTGAAAAATTAACCATTTATATTCATTCTGTAACACAATCGAGCGACCTGAAGTGTTCTTGAGCACCCTTCTATTGCGAATTCAGCATGAAGTTTAGATTGTGTTTCGCAGATGTTCGAACATCGATTTTCCCGAATCGGCGATATTCTTGTGATTTTTACAATTATTAACAACACAGCGTTTGCCGTATCCTGAATGCAGCACACATCGATTGATTATTGATCAAACTCTACTTACAGCTCTGACAGTTGGCCTTACCAATGGGTCCCACCTAGCGTTGTCTTACGACTGTAAAATCGCTTGACGTGGATACGCAATTATCTTTACCAAATTCTACTTCAGGTCAGGCGACTTTCTCGAGAACGAGTCCCTCAACGGAGCACTGAAAATGACGAAGGAGGAGAGCAGTGAGCTGTTCTTATGTAAGTTTGATCTCACAGGGAGATGGCTAATACCGAGTCACCTGGGAAGACTTGATAAGCCTAACTATCTACTCGCCTCCCCCTAAAAAATTAGACTTCGAAGTCTTCCCACGCGACCTTAGACCTTAGAAGTTTCGAGAGGACAACAAAGAGGGCTGTAAACGTTCTAAATTTTAAAGTGCGTAATCATTTCAACCAATTTATGTTTATTTTTCAGACCTCATTCGCAAGGGCGTCAGCTCGGGCACCAGTGTGCTGCTGAAAAATGATAAGTAAGTCGGCCGATGTGAAATTGCCCTGCAATAAATAAAAACTCGAAATGCTCAAACACAAACAACCAAATATGTTTCAATTACCCATTATCATTTCTACATTTTGAATAGCGTTAGTCATTCCCTTCCGGTTATCGTTTCCAATTAGAACATTAATCACAAATCACCGAGTTCCTAGTTCCAGAGCGGACCGTGAGCATCCTACCCTAACCATCAATAGCCTAACCAATCAATCAATTTCCTTCAGGGGAACGATCATCGGCCTACGCCTCTCTTCCTTCCTGGATCGCGATGGTGAAGACGTAAGCGATCTTTTAGGGTAGCACACCTTCTCGCCCCCCCCCCTCCAAGATCTGACCTATTCATCATGGTCTGACTCATTGAACCCGGTGAGATTACGGTATTCGATTCGTTCCAGGAACCCGACGAGAACGAGGAGAATCTGCAGTTCTCGCAGAAGGCGGGGACGATCGATGGACTGCTGGGCGTGCTGGGCGAGGCGGTATGTTTTGACCAGACATCACTTAATTCCGACTACGTTGGCAATAGGTTTGCAAAAAATGTGTTTCATAATTTCGCTATAAACCCTCCGCTTCTTAGGAGAGCGTTGTAACACTGCCTGACCGGGAAATTAAATAACAATTGATTAGTCCACGCTAAATTACTTCTAATTCCCAAAGATGCCCGATCTACGGATTGTTTCAACTTTTTTTTGATATCTGAGTAGCCTGCGTTTTCTTTTCAATGCATACTCTTATTCAGAGATGGGATCGCATCCCCGCAGAGGTTTCTCGCTGCTTCTACATTCTGGTCATCTCAGTGCACTCTTCATACACCAGGAGGGGACTGGGCAAGGTGAGGGCCGCATTGATTGATCTTTGATCTTTGATGTTCCATGTGAATCCCTCAGCGTAGATATATCAGGTTATTATCGAATGTGGATCATCACGAGACAATTTGTCCATTATCTTGCTATTGAAGATCAAATTTACCCACCGTACCCTATCAAGCAATTTTCTTCACCGTATTCTACCGTACCCTCAGGTTCTGCTCGAATTCGGCATGGATAGAGTTCGGCTAGAGTCATCAATAGGCTAGTCTAGATGCTATGTACCAAGGATGAACGGGTTGTAGGGTTCAACAGTACCCAAGACCATCGTATACATAAAATTTGACCATAAAATGCAGGTGCTTCTTGAGTTCGGCATAATCAAGGTGTAAGGGCTAAGCAGGCTAAGCGAAATTTTATTTATTAGGGATGACGTATTTCCATCTTATACAAAGGTACTACTGTATCTTTACCGTAATCAACTTATCAATCTAAGGTGCTGCTCGAATTCGGCATGGACAGAGTGTGGCTAGAGTCATTATAGGCTAGGCTAGATGCTATGGACTAAGGATGAACGTGTTCTAGAGTTCTAAGACCCATGACATACAGAAAATTCGACCATAAAATGCAGGTTCTGCTAGAGTTCGGCATAATCAAGGTGTTAGGGCTAAGCAGGCTAAGCGAAATTTCATTTATTAGGGATGACGTATTTCCACATTATGGAAAGGTACTACTGTATCTTTACCGTAATCAACTTATCAATCTAAGGTTCTGCTCGAATTCGGCATGGACCGAGTGCGGTCATCAATAGGCTTCGTTCTTCGTTAGTCCCAGCTGCTATGGACTAAGGAAGAACGGGTTCTAGGGTTCTAAGGCCATCGTATACAGAAAATTCGACAATAAAAAATACAGGTTCTGCTCGAATTCGGCATGGACAGAGTGCGGGAGGCGGGCGCGACGGGCATTCTGTCGGAAGCGACCGCGATGAAGTCACAGGCGGTCAGTCTCTCTCAATTAGAGTTCGAAATACGGGTAATCGTCTCTTCATTTCCCACTCTCTCTCTCCAGTCTGACCGGTGAGAGAGTGTAGTGTTTCTCGTAGGGATGGCTTCGCAAAGATGATTCTCTTCATTGAGCGTGCTCTCTTATTTCTATAGGCGGTAATGAAGTGTGAAAAAAGGAGCGTCATTTCTTTCGGAGTGCAGAGGCTCTCAATTTCGATTGAGCCCTCGGCAGTAAGAGACACGAGAGAGCATGGAATAATGAGAGTGTGAGCAAATTTCAACAAGCGCTAGTTTGCCAGACCCACTGCAATGGGATTGAATATGTGTCAGGGGTTTATCAAGAAGGGTGAAGCAACTTGTGATTGATTTGGCTGACGCAGACCATTCACAAAATTATTATTATATTTCTCTCAAGCTTCTCGATCGCTGATCTAGCACTATTGACATGATCAGCAGCATACTTCTTTAAAAAAATGCATCGAGTTCTAGCTCACTCCAGTTCTCACTCATGTTTTCATGCACTTTTCGAGCAGAAAAGCGAATTCGATCCCTCACTTTGCACTGGATTGCCTTGGTTCATTGATAGAGTGAGGAAATGTCCAATGATTGGCGTCCCCTGATTAACTATGAATCAATATGAATATTCATACAATGTATATTGAAGATTTCATTGTATCGGGTTCTGGCTAACTCAAGTTCACTACAGCCCCTAGAAAAAAAAAGATCCCTCACTCTTTCACTGGATTGCGCTGTTTCATTGATAGCAGTAAGGAAGTGTCCAATGATTGGCGTCACCTGATTAATTATGAATCAATATGAATATTTCTACACTGTATATTGAAGATTTCTTTGTATCGGGTTCTGACTACTCCACTTCAGTCAAGTTCCTAGAAAAAAACGAATTCAATCCCTCGCTTTATGCACTGAATTGTCTTGGTTCATTGATACTCGAGGAAGTGTGTCTAATTTTAGGCGTCCCCTGACTAATTATGACGTGCTAATTACGGATTAATTAGTGTTCACGAGGAAAAGATTGGGTGTCGTCAAGAGCTAAAACTATCTAATGGTTCGATCTCTCGGTATTTCGGTGCATCACTACAAACGAGAATTGGGAGAGCGGGATAGCTCGGGAAGTGAGAGAGTGCGGGGGATGAAGAGAGTGAGATCAGTCAAAGCAGTGATTGCTAAGAGATGACGTGAGGCCGATGAGGTGTTTGATCTGATCTATCACCGTTCTGGCTACGTACATTCAAGATAAGAAATGCGTCTTTCCTAATTACTACTCGTGGTCGAGTGAATGCTCGTTCAAAGAGATGCGTTACGTAATGTCTATTTGGTGTAAGAGTCATAGACGCGTTAGGATCATAGGTTAAAAACATGCTCACAAAGACGTTTGATCTGGTCTGGTCCCGTTCTCGCTACGTACATTCAAGATCAGAGAAGCGAATGCGTCTCCCCTGATTACTACTCGTGGTCGAGTGAATACTCGTTCAAAGAGATGCGTTACGTAATGTCTAATTGGTGTAAGTAGATCAAAAACATTCTCTGAAAGACGTTTGATCTGGTCTATCCCGTTCTGCTTGCGTACGGGAACGGGGATGTAGAGATTAGAGGCGACAATACGTATTCTCAGTTAAATTTGATTGGTGCGCATAGTGCTTACCCATACTTTGTTCTTGGTGTGACGTCTAAGAATGGCAGATCAAAGAATGGTCTGTTCTGCACAAGCATGAGGTCGCGAAGATCAGAGAAACAAATACGTCTCCCCTTGCTCCCTGTGCTTCTTTCGCTGGCTGTATTCCCGTTCTTTAGTTTGCGCAGATCAAAAATTCACTCCGAGACGTTTATCTGGTCTATCGCCGTTCTGACTGCGCACATTTATGGGGGTGCGAAGATCAGAGAAACAAATACGTCGTGTTCCTTGTCCGCATTACATGCTGTGGTAGATCAAACAAGCATTACGGTATCCTTGCTCTTTGTGCTCTGGGGTATTCAGTTACGGTAATTATATTGGTTTATCGGTGGCGTAGGCCCAGACATAGAACGATATGCGGCGAATATTGGACGCCATTCCAAAATTGAAATTAAATTAAGATGAGTTTCAGAGTTACTATCTAAGCCAGATATAATTTAGAGGTTCAATCGAAGAATGATTCGGAAGAGCAATGAATCAATAATTTCAGTTGTTCGCCAAGCACGGATACCGTATTCTGAAGGAGGTCAAGCACTCGGATCACCTGGACAAGGTACGGTAGCCGGAGATTACGGTAGAAGATCAAATAGATTACTGTAGACTGCCCATTTCAGAACGGTAAACGCATCTTCACATGTCCCGATGGCACCAACTGTGCCCAGCTTGTGTTCCGATATGTCGACAACGAGATTCACTGAACTTCCATCAAAAAACGGATTATCGACCGAAAATCCACCACAATATCCCAGTATTTCCCGGTCATGTATTTTACACTTACCATATTTCCCAATTATCCGTTAGTTTATGCACAAAATCGAGTTTCGTGTGATAATAACCTGTTCCGGTGATAAAAAGAAATAATAAACACGAAAAAACTGTGAAAAACAAGTTTGACAAGTAAAAATCGGAAGCGAGAGTGGCAGACGAGCAGACACAGACAAGATTACGGTATCCATTACAAATATCGACAAATTCTCTGCGTCTCTGCCTCTACGCGCTTGTTCACGTGCTTGCACGATTTTAGCCAATTTTTTTTGTGATTTTCGCTCGTATTTTTCATAAATTTATATTATCTATCCGTTCCAGAAACTTGTCTGCCTTCAATCTTCCTTCGATTCAACATGACCAAGGTCTACGAACGCGACAACGGTGCGTTTTTTTGCCGAGTTTGAAGTTGCTCATTATTCGGGCAACTCCAACGCCCTTTTCCATCGTCATTGTGAGCCGTTCTCCCCCGCTCATCACTACAAATTCGCACTGACAAGCGGGAGTGGAGCGAGCTGCATTGACACTCGGCGAAATAACTTGCTGAATCGCGTCCGAAAAGTGGCTGAATGCAGCGAATACTCGATCCCGCCGCAAGCGGTTATCTCGTTTTCCCTCGCTCACCACCCGCTCCAAACTTGATCACCGACCGTTCCCTTGACGCGCGCGACCACTGATCTATTTTGGCCGTGATAGGCGCTAAATTTCACACTTCCGTCGGTGGAAATAGGCGCTCGACCGGCTGGCGATGGTGCGAATTGGGGATAGCGTGACTACAGGAATGTTGTGTCCCGGCGGGTTGGGGATTTGTCAATGACAAGATATGCGGTCAGCACACGGGAGCATATCGGGTCAGCGGGATCGAGAGCGGCGGATTATGAGTCACCGTGCGTCTCTCCAAATCACGTAGTCTCTCGTCGTTTATGGCCCGTGGGAGAGTGCACGGCCGTGGGAGATGGTGGTTTGAACCCCCGCGGTGCACAGACCATCGATCAGAGTGCATAGGTACGCGAGGCCGGGGGAGGACAGTGGGGGCATATTTGGCGGGGAAACGAGCGCGTCCCCTGGCAGTCATACGTGCGTGGGTGCGGGCTGATTGCCCTCCCTGACCTGACTAGGTGCATTCGTGCTTTGCCTTGCTCTCATAGCTACATAACTAGCTCACAATTAAAGACGCATGGCCTCTGGCAGTCCTGTAATGTTAGAACGTTCTGGTCGTTTAGTGACCCCAATTTTAGTGCCAGGAACACCGGTGTTTCAATGAGCGCTCATTGCTGACTATTGTTACTCATTATTAGTAAGTCCCACAGTGTCTTGAGCATATTATATTAATATCTAAATAATATTCGCGTGTTCCACTAGGAAAACTTGTGTTTTGTTACGCGCTGATTACTAACACCCCGCTATTACTTACCAGTTGAATGTTAATCCAGGCGTGCTGTGAGTTTAATTGATTCGCATTATGTTCGTTAGTAACGCGTGCCTGTTATTTCGGTGAGCCGGGCTTTATAAAGGCAATCGAATTTCGTGCTCTCCAGGCCCCTTGTTTCAAGTTTCTGCTAGGGCACTTGGTGTTTTTTGGTTTTAATAGATCTACTTTGCTCCCTTTGTAGTGTGCGGTTATTAGTTCTGCATTTATGTGCTTCCAAGGTTATCTGAGCCCCCAAATGATATCCCACTTGCCACCGCGGGTAAAAATCGACCACTAGGCACTTTCCGGTTTCGCTAGACCCTCAATATTGTGTAGGTGGAGATCGAGTGTTGTTCAGGGACGACTTTTTCTTAAAAAATAACAATATCGATTTGCAGCCTCTACCGGATCCTCGATCTACCGTACGCCCATCACCAACCGCCGCCGCAGGTACGGTAGGGTACGGTAGGCTACTGTAGTCTACCGGATACCCCGAAATAGGTATTACCAACCCAATTTCCGATGTTAGTGTTCACAATCTCCTTCTGCTCTCGACTTGGTCTTTAAAAGTGACGGAATTGAAGGATCTCTGTGTTTTACCGTTCTTTGGAAGGCGGAAAAAAATGGCACTAAACTAAATAGTAACTTAATTATCCAGAACTTCGACCTGCTCGACCGGTGCCTCCGGCTCTGCCTCCTCTACCATGCTCGTGCCCGAGCCCAAGGCGCCCTCCAAGGAGCCGTCCCGTGCCTCCAAGATGTGGGTCTTTATGATGATTGCCTTTTGTTTGAAAATATCGTGTGCTTGTCCCGAACATTGCGGTTTCACGAGTACTATGTTAGTACCCAGGGAGTCATCTTGTAATAGTTTTTTTGATTTCTGACTTGTCATCACTCTAAACAGTGCCTGTGACCTTCTGGTGGCGTCCTACTTGTAGCCTATCTGTGACCAGTGTAGCTCGGAATTCGCGGGTAGACCCCTTGCTAGCTGTTCCCGGATACGGAATTATGGTGCCGCAGCTTCCTTGCTTCTGAGTAGTAGTAACAGCCGTTAAGGAGATGATTTATTCTAGGTAGTAGTGCTCAAATAGCTTCTGTGACCCTTTGTAGTCAACCTGTGCTCGTAGGGTGGTGGATTTGTTAGCATAACCACGGGGGGTGATTGGGAAAGCAAACGGTGTTGAGCGTTTGGCCTTTGGCTTGTGATTGTGGAAGGAAAGTTCATTTCTCGTTTCACAAAATTTGTACCAGGCGAATTTTGTGTTCCACCGATCTACTACTTTGAGGGCATGCGTAAGGTGGTAGTGCAGATCGTACGAATTCGTTCAATTATAATAATTAGATGATCGATCACAACAATTAGTGATGCTATGCAATCGCTCACTTATTTAGTTGGTTAAAGTGGAGTGTTCGGACTCTGGACCTTCCTCCTTCCATTTGTGTACGCACAACGCCCTCATGGCTTCTGTGCTCTTGTGACGTCACCCAATGTGTATCTGTCTGTGATGTTTCGTGGGATGCTTGTGGACTCTTGCTGGTTAGCCTATTCGTGGGGCGATCACGTGATTTGGTAGATGATACGCGTTGGCCCATGGACTGTTGTCATCTTCTTGGATAGGTGATAATTAGGTGGGTTTGGGCTGTCTTTATGTGATGTTTAGTGCATCTCTAGTTGGTTACCTTATCTTCTAAATTTATTGGTAGTTTTTGAATGTTCCACCCGGAACTTCTGGGATTCGTTCGATCTACTATACGGAATGCGGGTACCCTATTTGATACGGCCGGGATTTCTTCATGACAATACACTTATTCTTGGTTCTTCCTGATTACCAAACCACCTTATCTCTGATCATTGAACCCGCTCGTCTGTTAGCATAACCACAGGGGGATGGGTGGCCATTCTCTCTGGTGTCTCTGACTGGCGATAGATTAGGCAATATGAAGAGACGAAGTCAGTGCTGTGGTACTTTGAACTGTGCTTAATGAATGAGCGTTTGGTCTCTCTTGAATGGGCTTTATGGATCTGTTTGGAAAGACAATACAGCGGCTCTACGTGCGTTCCGCGCACTAGGCGCATGCCCGTTTCACGTGCGATAGGAAAGCCTAAAGGCGAGATGTAACATGATGAACCGAGTGTTTTCAAGTCGAAATTGAATCAATGACAGTGAAATAAGAGATGAATGAGCACTGGGTACATCATACGTGGGCAGGCATCCACCAAAAAAAATTTTTGCAGGGTGATGCCCGCCCGAAATCGGCCCGATTCGCAGACTGATGCCCAAAAAAAATTGGATCTAGGATGAAAAAAAAAATTTTCGCAGCATGATGCCCCAATTTTTGAAAAAATGCAGGGTGATGCCGGTGGATCGCGCCCACGTATGGGGTACATCTATGTTTCACGTGCGCTAGAAAGCCTGAATGGTGCCCTAAAAGTGATGCGGAAGCGGATGCTAATGCAGAAGTTCAATCAACAAATATTCTGCGCCTTTTTTGCGCACAGTGATTGCTGGTTTCACAGGTTTTACTAGTAAGGCGCGATAGGGTTGGATCTGATTCGTTCAACATTGACCTTCAACACACTCTTTGAACTTGCCACTCTCTGGATTCGCTTGGTCTACATGAATCTCAAAGCGATCGTGATCACAATTCTGTTCCTTTATCATCTGATCCATCATTACTCCCATTGTGATTAGTCAGAGATCACAAACTCGAACTCGCTTGTGCACTTGTGCCGCACACAACTGAACTCGAACACTTTTTCTATGAGTGTGCGCGATGACGACGACGAATCCGAAATCGCACAATGCACCACACCACGAGCGAAATCGCATCAAACTTACACTGCGTGAGTCAGATTGGGAAAGCGCAGAAAACAGGTGTCGAGGTGGAGGGGGCTACCCCACACGGTCTCTCAAATCTACACCCTCTCTCGCCCCCTTAGTCTGAGACGCGGGAGCTATTCTAGTAGGCGCCATGTGTTCATCGCTGATCTTGTGACGTCATCGAGCTCCCTCCTCGCCACCCCTGATCAAATAGCAAATGAAGTCTGGAGCCCCCATCTCTATCTTGATTATCCCCTACCTCCTATCGCTTATTTTGCTCATTGCCCACGCTTTTTTGTGCAATTAGGTGTTATTTACGCTTGCGAATTAGGCGAATAATGGTGATATGATATATATTTAGATCTTGGTTATTTCGCGACGTTGGCACACTTCCGGGTAGAGTTTTCTGCACTGATATGATAGAGATTTTTAAGGAAACGGTAGTATGATTGTGGTGGGACCAGTGATGAGCGCCATTCTCGGACAATTACACAAAATGGCGGGTTCGGCAAGAAACCTGTTGAGAATCGCTGATTTTGCTTTCGAAATCGGAATCCCGGGACTAAAATCGCGGGTATAGTCCGATATCCGACCCCGTGCTCGTCACTGGATCTTATCTCGTATGGCCATCATGCCCCACCGTAACTATACCGTTACGGTATAGTTACGGTGGGGCATGATGGCCATACGAGATAAGATCGAGTCAGTGTGATGCAATAGCGACGCGGATTGCACAGAAAGAACGGGACATGGCGTAGTTTGTGATTTGTTGTAGTGTACTTGGTGATTTGGAGTTGTGTGGGTGGTACATGAGTCTTGCGAGTGCCAAACAAATCAATGGATGGCTCTTTTGAACGTTTAGAACAATTTCTTATTCTGTCGTTGCGATTTCGCGAGTGGCGATTTGATGTAGCATGTATGTTACAAGTCCTCGGAAGTGTAAAGGGGATCGCTATCTGCTGTGGCTTTAAGTAAAAAGGAAACTTTTTTGCCATGGCGGTTTCGTGTATCACAAGCGGTACTAAGTTTGCCGCTTCCGGGAACAATCAGTATTGTAGTGCTACACTTACAACAAATGTATGCAATATTTCCCCCCTCGCCCATCACCCCATCACCTTCCCATATGATCCCCATTTTCACCACGTTCGCATTCTCGTTTCATCCCCCCCCCCCAACATTCTTTGCACTGCAAATATTATCGCCCCATATTTCCCGGTTCCGGATGTTTCTCTGTTTTCCCTCCGACGAGCGTCGTCTATTCCTTTTTTTGGCGCATTGATGTCCAGTTTGTGATTGACCACTGTGCGCCGATCCGATTTGTGTTCACTATTTATTTTCTGCATGTGTTTGTGCTCAGATCGTAGTAGGTTGTTATCGTGCACACTATTTGAGTTCTGCATGATTCTATCCGATTCTGTCCGATTCTATACTGGACTTTTTTTTGCAATATCTTCTCTGATTTGTGGGCTTTTCATTTTATTCGTTTTTATACGCTGCTAGTAGAACAGAGATCTTTGCAGGCGGCGGCGGCTACCCCTTTCATTCGATATCCCTATCCCCATTTATCTCCGCTTCCTTTTGCGATCTCTGCAATTGGGAGATTTTGCGGGAACCTTCGAAGATCACATTAGAGAGGAGAGAAATTTCCACGACAGAGCAAGAAAAAGGAACAACTGTTGAAGTTTATTGGGCGAAACCGGACAATCCCCGCTGATCTTTCGATCTGTAAATAAGGGATGATTGAAGGTTACGGTAGTCACAAGGAGCTATTCTGGGGGTAACTCAGCTGATCGACTGATTAGTGAGGAGAATAATCTCATTCCACTTCCGCTGCGATCATTTCGATCTCGATGTTTTCTCTTCGAATGGGAGATTAGTAGTAGGAGATCGAGAGAGCATGTTCAGCTGACAGGCTGAATGAAGTGATATGCGATGGATAATGTGGAATGATGAGATTTGCTCAGTGGGAGTAGTACTATCGTGAGATACGAAGCTGGTGTACCCTGTTCAATCGGAGTAGTAGGATCGGAAGCTCGTCTGATCAACACTGATTAGTGGGAGTTGTCCCCTGTCCTCCCGTTTCCGGTTGTTTACCAAACGCGTTCAGTACACCACTCTGAGCGCCTGTTGACAATCGTCATCGTCGTGCTATCACAACAACAAGGGAGTGGCTTGTAGTGTTCTCTAGAGCTGGAGAAATGATACTACCGTCTCTTCATTTTACACACTATCTCGTCCGCTCAGTCGACGAGAGAGAGAGTATAAAATGGAGAGACGGCGGTATGATTTCCCGATCTCAAAACTAACCTGCGGGAGACAACAAAGAATGACTACTGACTGGTTGTGAGTGATAATCGGTAGTCGCCGAATGCAATGACTCAGGAGAAGATTGAGCAAAATCAGGACCTTGACAGATCAGGAATTCGGCCTGAGTCATTCACTACATCCGCTCCGAGTTAGAGTGCGCCTCTGAATCACTAAACGGATTGTCCGATTCGTCATTTGTCGATGATTTGCATCAGGGTGCCCAATTAGGGAACACCCTTCTGCCAATCTTTGGAAGTGATGAAATAGGCAGGGTACCTTCTGCGCCCATCGTAATTCGATTACCGAAACAGTGAGTAAGCGTCTCGTGTGACGAGGATCAAAATGAGGCGGACCTCCCCTCGATTGGAAGATGTGATCCTGTTTTGATAGGAATGAGATTTCACTTCCGGCGAAGGGGAAGCTATCTCACCCGTTTTTTGGCTCTCACCCTTGCTCTCACCAGGTCACATGCAGAGGTGATAGGTGTGAAGAGAGCAATGATTGATGACGCACTTACTCGGTGGTGAAAGAGGGAAGTGAAATGGGCGAGGTCAGCCCCCGGAGGGAAAGGAGGTACGGTGGCGATGGAATACTGTAGCCTCGTCGAACGACGTGCACTACGACTTGTTTGGCCGGATGTGTGTACCAATTTCTACGCCGAAGATGGACCACGCGATCGCAGACTGGTTGGTCAGAGAGTGTTGTGAGTCGGCGATTACGGTATCTCGTGATTTACCGTAGTAGTGGCTCGCCACACTGTGCGAGATCACCAGATTGATAAGGGTCGAACGGAGGAGGGTGACAATGATATCGTCGTAAATTCGACACACCCACGTAGGCACATTCATCATGCGAGCGGCATGGTCGCTCATTGGTACCCAATATACCCTGTCGATGAAATGCCGGCTCGGACCGTGTTTGTCGATTGAGACGATACGCCGAATGCCGCATGATGTTATCACGCGTGCCGCGCAGTTTTTGCCGCGTCTGCTCAGGTGTTTTGCTCTTGAAGTTAGTCCACTTTTCGATCCCCCCAATCAGGGCGGGGAGAAATGATGATAAAGAGTTGGCGAATGAAGATCGAGCGCGTAAGATGGGCGAGGTCAGAGCGGGCGAGAGAGTGCGCGAAATGGAGAGACGTGCTGCGAATGGGCCATCCTCTAGTGGGGAACGTGTGGCTGTACGACCGCCCTCTTTTGTTCGAGTTGTCGGAGGAGGAGAGATAGTATGGGAATTGGAGAGAGACAGAGCATTCCGCAAAGAGTCCCCGAAAAGGGGGAGAGCGGCGATATATAAGGAGGCAAAAGCGGCCCGCGAACCACGGCGATCAAGCTGGACCCAAGCACACTAGTCGCTCTTCAGACTACAGTAACCCAAGACTACGATGTTCCCTGAGAATCTGAGGAAGAAGGCCCTCCTGAGGTACGGTAGTGTCTACTTTGTGGTCTGCGCGATACTGTAGCGTGATTTTATGATGATAAATGCGAAGAGTTGTGCAATTATACGGTTTTTGTGATAGTGTGCAGCAATCAACAAATCATTTTACTCAGAAAAATTAACTGCAGCTGCATTTTTCACATCTATCTAGCTATTTAATGTGCCGCTCTAAATTGCGCTCGGAAACCGTTTTGTACAATAGCGCGCGCGTAAAAGGAACGGTTGTCGCTGAAATTTAAGCGCTTGTCTCTTCTCTTCTCTCCTTCCTTTTCGATCCCACTTGATCTGTGATAGCCTATCTCTGAACGGTAATTGAGCATTCTCTGGTGAGGGAAGGTTGTGCGTTTGTTGGACCCATCACCAGCGCAGACTATTGCCCGAACAGCGTGCTAGACTGGGATGAAGCTGGGGTGAAGCGCGTATGTGATTGGTTGTGCAGCTCACGATATATCCATTATTCAATGTTCGTCGTCAAAGCGTCCTCATATTGTTTCTGTCTGTGTTTCACACTTTACAATCCTAGTTCGAAGAGCGAATCTGACGGGTTGCGCCAATTTTTCAAAACGTTCCGTACGCCGATCAACGAAGCTTCTAATCTCGTTGGCTGGTCCAACCCGAATATTCGCATGATACGTGATCACTTTAATCATCTATTGATAAGTGCTGATGACGCTGTGATTATCATGAGATAGGATCTCTTATCAGCGATGAGAGTCTAGTCTCTTAATCTCGCCGGGTTCAGCTTCACTCATGATACGTGAACTGACTAAACGCATATTGATAAGAGTGATAGCTGCTGATTCATCACAATCAGTGCTGATAATCACATATCTCATGATGTACCGAGATCTCTTATCACTCAAGTATCTATCCTGGTTGAGCTCCAATCACTATGCCCTCATTGATAAGGGCTGAATCATCATAATAAGTGATGTTAATCATCGGCATCTATCATGAGAATGATGGGGCGTCTGGCCCCTGCCCTTATCGGTATCACTCCACCCACCCACCCATCGTTCGAGCGGTGATGATGGGGGGGGGGAGTGGTTTCCGGGCGAAAGGAGTACTTGAATGCGGTTTCTAGGTGATTTGGCGGTCTTTATTGTATTTTAAGATTTCTAGTGCGATACTATTACTTTTCTGAGCGCTTCACAGAATATGGCTGCAGCCTGAAACGTAACTCCCCCACATTCGGCCCAAACTCGTTTCGACCTTCTCGAGAAGGAATTCTCCTTCTTCAAAAGTTGCCGCCGCTCTCTCGACTCGTGTTTCAAAATTTCGAGAACTCTTTCCGCTGCTCGCTCAATCACCAACTCGTTCCGGCCGCTGATTGAGTAATATCAAAGTGATAGGGGAGAAGGACGAAGAGTAGGGCGGAAAACCCGCCCTCCCCTCCCTCTCACTCCTTGCGAGTTGCATTCCGCGCATAATTTAACTCCGCCGCGAGTCGGTGCCGCCGCCAATTGATAACTTGCACCCTTGCACCACCGGGTACGGTATCGTCTAGTTCCCAAGCTTTTTTCCCATCCTTTAACCGCGCTGCCTGGCACTACCATCCATTTCCCATCCCTCCCGTTTTTTGCAGACACTTTTTGTGGTATCCTCTAACTTGCCTTCTTCTTCAGTAGTGGTGCTATTGCTCTTTCCTTGTTCTTTCTTGTCTTGTCTCCCATGTCGCCCTCTCCCTTCACAGAGGGCGATCCTTTGTCTCCCATCACTTCCCCTGGAAAGTGCTAGTGTTCCCCCTCCTTCCAGGAGTGCGACAATTTCGTCATGGTCTCTTGGTCTTTCGAAAAAGCAAGAAAAAGTGTTGCCCTTTGGACGTGCCATCTATTGGGCCGCGCCAGACCCGCGCAAACCCATTAGCACTCTCCGTAGACTGAATGGGCAGTGGGAGATGAATGGGAATGGGACAGACGAAAGGAGAGATGGACCAGAGTACAGGACACAGGGGCCATGGTCTGCTGACCTCACGAATGGGCTTCCCTTTACCTGACTATGAGCAATGCTCTCGTCTCCCTCGTTGTGTCTTGTCTATCTGCAGTCAGAGAAGCAAGAGAGTGATGTGAGATGAGAGATGGACCATTCTTTGGTCCCCCCCCCTCCTCTGGTACCCTTTGGCCCAAGAGGAGGAGGAGCAGGCGGGTAGTGCCAAGCACATCGAGTAATAGGCGGGCTCCCGCGCAGGCAGAGACTGCGTGACTGTCTGAGGTTTTGAGAGAGACCAGATGTGGGCTTTCGTTGCTCTTTTACTGCGCATTTGCAGCAAAGGGCAAGTGTTTTGCGCATGTTTCTTGTATGGCGGGGCTGATTTTCTGATCGCACAGATGCGATTTAAAAGAGATAAAGAGATTGGATGGAAAGGCTAACTTGAGCTCGAGAGACTATCGAAATAGACGGCCGAACGGGTTTAGCAGCAGCGGTTAGTCGCTATCAGTAATAGCCTGCTCGACCATTGATTATCGCCCCGAATAGCCTAACCACCCTCCCTTCATCCCTCCCTCCACTCTATAGATAGACCATTCCAAATGTGAGAGCTGTGTGGTAGATTTATGGGCAAGGGGAGGGAGGGGAAGCGTCCGGTCAGTTTGGCACGGTTTTGGAGTGATGGTGTAAGGCTGCTCTCTTGATTCGACACACTGCCTCGCCGGCTTGAGCAAACTAGAGACTGCTGCAATTCCCCCAGGATCAACAGGGAGCTGGTAAGGGGCAGAGAGATCATTGATCTATGCTCCCTCCTCCCTCCCTTCCTTGCTCTTCCCCTCTTTCCATATCACCCCTCCCCCTTTCCTTGATTGGTTCGATGATGATTGGCCAATTTGCATACCACCGCCGCCGCCTCCGGTTTAGTGTTTCACTCATTGAACACACTCGTGAACGCTCGCCCCTCTCCATCCCATCATTTCCCCGTTCCGTCAATATGCATTTCCGCTATGCCCATTTACAGTAAGGAGTGTGCGATTCCGGAAATAGCCCTGTTGATCTGAAAAGTGACGTGAGGCGGCTCGCGCGTCGCTTCGCTCCGCGTCGCGTCGCCACCACCTCGTTGACCCTTGGTGTTTACCCCGCGCAATGCGCCCCCCATTCCGGTAGAAGTATCTTTCTCTGCGTCTCTCCGATCCGCATGCTCTCTCGCCGCACTCTGACCCTCCCACTAGGGATAGTGTGGGCTCTGGAGTAGCAACGCTATCTCGCGACGAGGGCAGCTGCAGGCAGTACGGGGGAAGAAGGGGAGGAGGATGCCCTTGCTCAATGTGGATATTGACGCGACGATGCGAGTAACAACGTCATGTTGACACCATTTGAGGAGACGGAGAAGATGGGAAACATGCTAATTTAGCAACACCTCACGTGCTGCTTACCACTTTTCGTTGCAGTTGCGTAAATGGGGAAACAGGCCCATTTTGCAATGCAAGAAAACAACACGCGACCCTGTTTCCGTTTTTGTAATTCCAGAAGTGGAGAAACATGTGCATTTCGAAAGTTGTATTGCTAATGTCGTGAGATCCCGGATCGTTGCGTCATTTGAAATTTGCCTCATTTCGAAATTTCGAATTCATACGCTGTGCACGTTTTCTTCTGCTGAATTGCAATGCGGCTCCGGGCGGCTTTTCTTCTTCTTCTTCTCTCTTTTCTGTATCACTTTCCTTTTTGCTGCTTGTTCTTTTCGTTGCATCCTTGATCTGTCACTCCTTCTTGCAAGTGCTATCTCGTCGATCAGACGGTGCTAGAGAGCACGGCAAATGGAGAGAGTTTCTCTCTGCGTCTCTGCCCTCTATCTAGATCATCATTCACACTGTATCTATGTTCTCTGTTCGCGCTACGTAGGCAAAAGCTAGAAGGAGTGGCTAGAGCATCAGAGAAGCAGAGTAGAGCAAAGGGACACTGTTATGACGCTCTAGGGCGATTCGGCGACCGCTTCCTCTGCGTCTCTGCCCGGCGAGAGAGCATGGGAATTTAAGAGAGCAGCTATCAAGTAGCAATAAAGTTATTAGCTATCGAGTATGGCGGTTATTGGCCGAAGGGGAAGTGATCTCTGAGCAAGTACGGTTGTTGGGGCAGCCTGGCAGTTTTGCGAGATGGGATAGGGGAAGTGATAGGGTTGTTAGGAATAAGGTGGTATGATTGATGGGGCCCAGTGATCTTTGCGTTTCACCCATCCAAGGAGGTGTAACTAACCCCGCTACTCGCCCAGCGCTTTTTATACGGCCAGCAGCCACACTTTTACTGGTTTGATCACTGATGCAATATGCACACATAAACATGCATGCTAAACAGTAGGAGCAATAACTCATTCAATTAGGGGGCATCTATATTCACGGCGCTTGACTCATCGGAAGTGACTGCTGCTTTGGGCGTGGCGCGCAAACGGGTGCCCCTGGAGCTATAAAAGCAGCCAATTAGATGGGTTTTGTAACTAGTAATCACCATCAAACAACAGCAAACCAGAAGCCCCGTTGAATGAAGATTTGGTGAGCTCAGTTGGCGATTAGTTTGGGTACGGTAGCCAAACTTGATTAGGATAGCGGCGCATACCTTCCTTATCTATCTAGCGCCCAGCAGTGTGTGTCAACTTTCCATCACCCCCTTTTGTTGAAAGTGTGAAACTATCACTCGTCCCTTAACACCCATCTTCCACTCTTTCAACAATTTCACTTCCTATTGATACTCACGATCGGCCAAGGTTTTTGGTGATTTATTATTTTTGTTCGCTCATTTTTGTTGGGGGTGATTTATTATTTTGTCACAGTGGCCATCAGGGGATGATACCCAATCGCTGAGCGCGTGTTTGATACGGAAAGTTACGAAATATGTTCTGAATTAGGGCCGTTATCGTTTGGCGTATTTTATAGGCCACTTAAGATGGAGGAGGATGATAAATAGCGAGCGGTTTCTGCAGTGTTGGAGCATTTCCTTGCAAACTTCACTTGGAGTTCTGGGTTACTGTGTATCGGGGGATTACGGTAGCCGCCTTCTTGCACCGCAGCGCCTTCCTCTCTTCGGTGCACAGCGCGCCCCTTCGGTGACTGGCACCGATAACACTGATAGCCTGTTGCGATTAGTTAGATACGATCGTAATCAGAAGCCGCGATCTGCCGGGGGCCAAAGTCTTGCATTGTTTTTGATCGGATTTTGAGAGATCCGGGCGAGAGATCGTGTGGATTAGAGAGAGCACAGGCGGTCAGAGAGCACCCTGTCTGTATCATGGTTCCTGGCCCCGACAGTGTACAGCGTGCGCACGTGAAGCCGAAAACCGCGCGACACTCGGCCGAAAGTCGCGCACTTTTCTAAAGCCCCCTCCCTGATCTTTCCTTGATTGCCCAGCATCATTTTGTGCTCGTCATAGCTCAGATAGAGCGCACTTGCTCTATCCCATTTTCACCGTCTCTCAAAGGTTAGAGAAGGCGAGATAGTGTGCTGGAATGAGAGAGCCGAAGGGGGCGGAGTCAGTGAGGGTCGAGAAGTGTTGGCGAACAGTGGCCAAGAATCAACGGAGAGGGGGGGGGGGCGACGAAGCTCCGCCCCCTTCCTGTCCCACTCGATGAGAGGGAGAGTAGAGCAGTATTGCATTAGGGTGTGCTGGCCGCCCCAGCTCCTCGATGGCGCTCGTCTTAGTTTCGAAATTTGTTGTTGTACCTTCTTGAATTGTGTTTCACAGTTGGTTCAAGGCTTTTGGGGTAGGGGCTTGAGTGATTATGTCGATCGTGTTGATGCGCATAATATTTCATGGTGACTTTCGGTTATTGTGTACCATAGTGTTTGGTTTACTACTTGTGATTATCTTAAAATGCATGGTTCTCCTTGATTCCTGCTCGTTCTCACACGTGCGCTTCTAGCTTCATTTGCGCTTCATTATTACCTCAAGAGCTCAGAATTTTCTGCTTTTTCGATAAAGCTTTCTCATTAGATACCCTCTCATTTCAAAATCACTTATCTTGTGTTTCACGGTTTCCTCAAATGCATTGAATTTTGAGCCAATATGATTTGGATTGCTGGAGTAGTGCAAAATATCAATTACTTTTTTTTTCAGGGCCCGCATGCCGCTCTCCATCCTACGCAAGTTTTCCGGCCTCGGCAGCTCGCACGGCAGCTCCGCCAGCCAGGACTCGGCTGCTGCAGCTGCAGCTGCTGCACCGGCCGGCTCCGGCTGCAAGGCCGACGAGCGAAAGGTACGGTAGCTTGTGGATACGGTAGTTGGATGGGTGGTATGTTGTGTTGATTAGGAAAATAAAGTAACTATGATGCACCGGCGGTGCGCGAAATCACGTCGTGGCGATAGTGATCATGGTGATGACCTACCTTGCCCGGAATGCGCATAGTGTAGTAGGAAAGTGTGGTAGGGAACACACCTCCCGACCGTCCCGACCCCCTTCCGAGGTGATATCAACGCAGCGTATTTTTAGCCTAGTGTAGGGTGCCAAGTCGGGGGCAGTAGACGCCCCCAAAATAGGCTGCGAAAGGGTGTTTTGATGTTGCCGTTTCTGAGAAACATAGTGAGTAACCGGGCTGACTAGGCGAGCGATTGTATGCGAAATGAAGAGACCAGGTATTGCGAAATTGCCGAAAATATGCGCCCACTGCAGGTGCAAACAAGATCAGAAAGAGGTCAGGTAGATTGGGCGGAGGGGACGAGTATAGGAAATTGATAACATGTTGATGATGAGTGGGATTGAGAAGTGAGAGGGTGGCAGGGGCGGTAGTCCACGGAAACACACGTCCTTACGTTGTGGTCTGTAGAGATCAATAAGTGATCAGGTATAAGAAGGAATTTGTCAACAGGCTACGGTAGCTAGGGTCCCAGTGCAGCGTAGTCCCTGAATCAGGGTCAAGGATTACGGTAGCCCCTGATTCAGGGTTGACCCTGAATATCGATTTTCCCGCTCTCCAGAAGTCGTCTCATCGCTCGCTGCTCGACGCGTTCACGTGGCGCTCGACGAAGTCGCTGCAGTCGTCCAAGTCGGACGCCTCCCTCGACTCGATGGGCGAGGAGCAGCCGGGTACGGTAGCCACTGATTATTGATTATTGGATACGGTAGCTTTAGGGGGTACGGTAGATTACGGTAACAGTATCGGTCAGACGGCGTACGGTAGCCACTTTATTGATTATCGGGGTACGGTAGATTACGGTAATAGTATCGATTAGAGGAGTACTGTAGCCACTATATTGATTAATGATTAATGAGTTAATTATTGAGTTTAACGCGATGATACTAGTTGAAAATTTGTTAATTTTTTTACCGTCGCCGATGAGAGTTTTATTGTAAAGCTACCACATAGGCAATTTATGATGCGCACCTGCAACAGAAAGGTGCCAATTGGGACGATTTTATTTTATTCTATTTTAAAAAAAATTATGACATTTACAGCCTCGATGCGCCGCCCGGCCCACTCGTCCTTCCCCAAGTTCTCCGAGCAGACCACCTGCAAGGTACGGTAGATTGCGAACCGGGGACGGTAGTTTAGGTTAGGTTACGGTAGGTTACGGTTACGGTAGTTTAGGGTAGGTTACGGTGGTTACGGTAGGCACAGGCTTTTCGTTCGGTGGGAGGCCACATACATGTTACGTTTTATCTGAAGTTGATCATGCGGTGCTTTATCGGAACTTCTCTGTTTTTGGCCCGGCCTATGCCCGCTCCGAATGTGAAGGGTGAATGGTAATCAGCTGATCGGGTGCGGTATACTGTCTCATTAGTACTGTGTTGTTGCAATCGATTCGTCGGCGAAATCGATCATGAGGATGAACACAGGCTTTGTAGTGGCATTGCAACACTATCCATCCTGGCGAAATGTTAATAAGCGTGAACGCGATTAGCAAATATTGATGAACCTCTAGGTAACTCTAGAAGAGAATACGGTCAGGGAGGGAACTGTATTGTAGCTAGCTTAGCTAATCTACGCAATGCTTTAGAATGGTTTTTTTGCGACCTTGTCCGGTGCTGCATCGAAAAAAGCGCGATACCGAAGATACATGGCCAACGTGCAGCCTGAATTGTCCTAGACATTTATGAATGAAGCACATTTTTAGTTGGCTTTAGTATTAGTATACGGCAATGAGGTCATCTTTTCCATTACGATAGCTAATTGTTGACCGAATTCGAAGGCTGAATTCAAAAGTGCTTGTAACCTAGGTAATGTTCCCAGCTTGAAGCAGCAACTGTGCTAGTTATTTATAATATACCTTAATTGGATGAATTATTAATTAATTAATGAAACACTCATTTCGCAGGTGCGCTCGATCGAGGTGACGAAGCGCGCGCTAGTCACGGGCTCCGGCTGGCGCAAGCACCGCCGCCTGAACATGGCCATCCGCTTCAGCGAGAACAACACGAAGGTCGAGCTGAGGATCGATGCCAAGTGAGTAGTACGGTAGAGGGATACTGTAGGAGTGGGGTTAAGGTGGGGGGGGGGTAAGGTAGGGTAGAACTGAGGATCAAAGTGAGTAGGAGTGCGGTAGGGGTGGATACTGTAGGGATACTGTAAGGTAGAGTACGGTAGTAATTCTAGTTGTGAGCACGGTAGGCAAATTCATGCACCAGTGAGGAGTTGAAAGCAGCAGGGATTTGAGTGCAATAGTGGTTGAGATAGATACGGTCATAAAATAAAACAAATTCAAACCTGGAGACTTGAGGATGCATCGGATAGCCAAGTTTGTTAGGATTTGTTGTTTCGACAATCCGTCGAGTGATGCCGTTGTAAATAATATATATTTATTTTTGTATAATAATGTATCTAATTAAATCAGTTGTGCCGACAGTCCTTGTATATAGGGCATTTATAAATGATAAATTAATAATATATTTAATTAATTAATTAAAATAATTAAATCTCAGATGGACGGTTGAGGAGATCCGCACGCTCGTGGGCATTCTCTACGAGTTCCGTCTGGCCGTGGAGGAGGCGGTCATCGATGCGCCCATCTGTGAATTGGTGAGTGGATTGGCTGATTAATTAGCTTAATTAGCCTATTTAATTAGCAAATTAGTGTTGTAGTTGAGGGGTAGCGGCATGATTTGCGGTTTGCTGAATCTAGGTTTCAGGAGGGAATGATATGAATGAAATTGTCCGGGATTGCTGATAATTGGTAAGCACGGACTTGAAAAAAAAAAGATGAAAGGGAGGACTTGTGTTGCACCGGTAGGATGAAAGGAGTGGTTGAAGGGGGAGAGTAATACGGGTGAAGTAGCTGCAAGAGAAAAATTATAAACAAGGATTAGTTGCAACATTACTGCTTCTTGGTTGGGCGAAAGATGTGTGTGTGAGATGGTGCGTTAATGGCTGCGCGTCAAACGTTAATATTTAAAATAAAATATTTAATAATTAACAAATTAATTTCCAGCTCGTCGCAGCGATCGCCGAGATCAACCTGGACAAGTGGTACGCCTTCCAGG
>LS488309.1:200594-273869 GCA_900490705.1 Pristionchus arcanus | reverse complement strand
CCCTCCCCTCCTCCCTCCCCCTCCCATATCAAGTCAGTTTTCGATCGTGTGCTATTACCGTATTCCTCATCTATTGATTATTCGTATGAATACTGTAGAAGTTGCAGTAATGCCTGATTAATTGGCCTCCCCTCGATTTTATTGATTGTGAACGAATTCCCCCAACATTTTAGCCCATTCCAAAGAAAACCTTGCTATACTAGATTCCTACCACGTTTGATAATATTTTCTTTCTTCGAAGCGATACAATATTTGTATTCGTGAATAGTCTATTCATTCCGAATGCATGTTATATCTGCTGACAACCCCCCTAGTCGTAGCCACTTTTACTATACTCGTTCTTAAATTATCGAAATCTATACCCCTTATCGATTGATTTTTGTCGACTTCACTATCAAATGGAATTATCGATTAAATTGTTCATCAACAAAATGAGAAAACAAATGAATTTGTGACCAAGAGAAATGTTTTGGAGTAGTGAATGAAGTGTATGGGACACAGCCTGTCAAAGTGGATCGAAAACGGCGTACGGCCTCTATTTCTCTCCCACTCATTTTCCCCTATGTCGATTGACCTTCGCGGTCGAGAAGGAGAAAATGAAGGGATTGTAAATGGAATGACACATTTTGCAATTTCCAGCTCCATATTAATTTTGAGAAACTCATCCGAAACATGGCTAATTCCATTAGGCAGACGATCTACACTTACTCATTCGGTGAAACATAACTGTCACACGTATGTCCAATTTATCTTTTTTCTCTCATTTCTCAAACACAGCGCCGACACTTTTTCACTATTCAAAGTTCTGGAAACCCCCACACCATCATTATTTTTGGAATCCTTGTCTGATTCTCCACAATTTGACTGTCTTCGATTTTTGAAAAAGTTCCTTATATTTTGAAAATATGCAAAAACCAGGTGAAAAGATTCATATTTTTTTAACAGAAGTTAATTTCAAAAATCGAAGACTGTCAACTTCTAGAGAATCAGACAAGGATTCCAAAACTAATGATGGTGTGGGGGTTCCCAGAAGTTTGAATAGTGAAAAAGTGTCGGCGCAGTGTTTGAAAATGAGGAAAGATAGACAAATTGTAATACCGGCTGCGGACGCTTTCGGAATGATTCGAAAAATTATGATGTGTTACGGTACAATCACTGAAGCGGTTCGCTATCACAGATCCTCATATTTGTCATCACTCGTTGTGTTCGGACATGTTTTCAACTCTAAATTTTTGAAATTCTCTCCTCATTCCACACCGCGCATTCCGCAATGGAGGGTAAAGAATGGCCCGGCGCATTAGAATACGTACGCCGCGGAGAATAAAGGAATTCGTCCACTCTGACAGGCTGTGTGGGGATGATGCAATCTTCGTATTTTCCAGCATACAAAAGAGTGTGGAATCGAGGAGCACAAGTTGAGCACTACGAGAATTTGTGTAGCTTGTGGCGAAAAGGCAAATTGATTATGATGTTATCAAGAACGTTCATTGATAACGAAAATATGGGAATTGCAAAACAGTTGTTCATTCCAAAACCACGTGGTTTGCTTCTTTTTATTCTGTGGTATTGCGTGCTGTTCTCACGTGGTTACCATGTCATGAGTTCCCGAATACCAAAATAGTACCGCTCATTCCCCAGTCGATACTTTTTTTCTTCATTCCTCGTCCTTCTTTTCCCTCATCCAATTCCTCAATTCACTCCTCCTTATTGAGGAGATGACAGTCGCTCTTCATTCCAAATGATATCTCGAAGGTCAGAGTGAGCGAGAGATCGTGGCGAATCGAGAGAGTTAGACGCTATTGGCTCTAGGGCTCCGCCCAGCCCCCTTCATCCACTACTTTCCCACTGGAGGAAAGGAGGAGCTCAGTCCAAGTATGGGGGCAGACTGGGAGGAGAGGCTACGGTAGTCCCTCGGTCTGGCGAAAAAAACCGCTAAAGTGCCCGGATTGATGATAAATTCCATGGGTGAGAGTTTCCTCTCTCACTCTTTCTTTCTCTCTATCATCACTCCTCGCCCCTATCCTTTGCTCATTTTTCGCATTCCTGAGCTCTCTTCTCGCTCGGAGAGTCTCTAACTTTTCTCACTCCTCGCCTCCCCCTGTCTACCCCTCCCTCCTTCTCTCCGATCCTCCCTTTCCTTCCATCCACTAGTTCTGCCCTGACAATAGTGCGGATCGCGAAGATAGTCAATCGTCGATCGCCTCGGATACTGTAACTACCGTAATCGTCGGAGATTTCTACGCAGCCGACGTCAGCGGCCTCTCAAGTGAGCATTTTCTACGGCCCCTAGCCCCATCTTAGAAAGGTTTTTTAAACGTTTGCGGGTACATACCTTGGCGTGCTACAATGCATTGCATAGCCAATTGAATAACTACTGTCTCTAGCGACTCGTCCAACCTAGCGTTGTCTTTCGACTGTAAACCGCTTGACTTGGATACACCTTTACCTTTCACCTTTACCTAGCGACCCCAGCCCCTGCCTTATCCCGGCCACAGTCCCTACCGTAGCCCCTATCGTACCCTACCGTACCGCACCGTACCCTGTCTCCGTGCCAGCAGCGATCGCTGGTTGTTGTGTAGCCAAATTGTCGAGTCGCGGCTCCCCTGATCATTTGGTCCCCTCCAACCAGCCATCGCGCACGGTAGTGGTGCGTGTGCGCAGTGTATTGTTTTCATTCACTGATGACCAGTGCATATTCCAAATTGAAGAGATTGTTCTGGCACTTTTATAATCAAGGGATATGTTTTTTCCCAAATTCCGATCATTTGGTCCCCTCCAACCAGCCATCGCGCACGGGAGTAGTGCATGCGTGCGCGGTGCATAATACAATTTGCCCCTTGTGAAGGCGATTAGTGTATCTTCCCTATTGCCTGGCATTTAATTGTTTTTGGGCGAATTGGGATCAAACTCAAGGGAGACGAAATTGTTTTCTTGATCCGAGCGCGATATTAGGTGAGATAAGAAATTTTTTCGGGATCTAAGCGCGAAAAGGGAAAGCGATTTCGGGCTTTAGCTGAAATGGTTCCAAGCTGCCGGCTAATTGTGAGAGAAAGGGCTAACGAGCTCAAAGGGCTCTTGGCTTGCCTGCTCTTACGCCCCGAGGGACTGTTTGGTGTTTCGTCGATACATTCCCATGTCTACACAATGTCTGGAATAAGGGCAGAAATGGGGGAGATAATTCCTCAAGCAGTTATCGAACAGTTTGCCGTTGCTCTGAAATTGAAGGCTTGATGAAACATAACTGAACATTCCTGTTTAATTTTCCGTGACATTGGGTAGTCGAGTCTGAAGGGACATTCATGTGACGTGTCTGTGATCGTGTCAAATAGTGTCTAGTACTGATATGATCTGATTGACCGCAAGTGATAAGAAAATTCCCGCACTTTCCTTTGCATTTCGCACGTTTTTTCACTCGATTCGATTATGCGATCGACATTTTTCGTCCATTTTGGCACCCGAAAATTGATTGAAAACGTACTGAGAACTTGAGAGAATTCAGGCTATTACCCCGTTGTGAGTGGGGGCCGATTTCCCCGGTGGATAGGGGCGGCAGGCCGGGGATTCGACGGTCTCTCCATTTCGCGCGCTCTCTCGCTCGCTCTAGCCGACTCGGGAGTATTTCGAATTGAGAGAGAAGAAGAACCTGGGTCGCATCTTGCCCACTTACTTAAGAAATTACATTGCGCCGGCGGGCCTGGTACTCGGAGGGGATAGTGCTGAGTGAATTTGGACCCTGGGGAATCTAAGAGTGGATCCAGGATCCGACTGAAAAAAGAGGAATTGGGTAAGGGTACCTGGTTCCAGACAGATACGAAAGATGGGGCTGGTACAAGAAAAGGGAGTGGGGGACAATTGTGATTTCAGTGAGGATCCAGGATCCGGGATGTTAGAAAAATGGGAATTGGATCTAAGGTGCTGGGAAGGTACCTAGAAGGAAGCTGGTACAATAAGTTGAGAACGGATCCAAGATTTTGTTCGAGAGAGTTACAGATTCTTTTTGAAGGGACGGTGTCAGCTTCATCGTGCTCATTTGTACTATTTTTTAACCTAAATGGTTTTATATTTTTCCCATCTCTACCACAAACTGCATTAATCTCCGAATCATCACTTCTAATTGAAGAATGCGTGAAACTCAATTCAATTTCCAACTGCGAAAATTGGATAGACAAAATGGTACCATCAAACCATTTTCGTATTCCTTTCCTCTCACGAGCCAGTTTTCCTCATCATCTGATGATGAATATCTCATGCTATCCAACCTCCCATAAAAAGAGAAGATGAATCTGCAAATGGACGCCTAAAAGTAGGGCTGTCCGAGATGAAGAATCTCTTCATTCCTCATACTCTCGCATAGGTCAGAGTGACGAGAGCGCAGGTGGAGTGAAGAGACGGATTCTTCGTCATGATTAGGGATGTCAAATGAAGAGATCGCTCTCTCCATTTCGCGTTCTCTCTCACCGGTTGGCTCAGCGAAAGAGCACGAAGAATGAGGAGAGTTTTTCTTCATTTGCCATCCCTAGTCATGATACCCTAAAAGCCCCCTCTCATCTTTGGCTTTTTGATGCGCTCTTACTCATTTCACAGCGCCTTTTCAACCCATAAAATCTGCGCCCGAATAAGATGTGGAGGCTAATGAAATGGCATTAGTAGGGCAGGGAAGGATAAAGAGAGCCGGAGTGGATTAGAATGGGACCGGGAAATGGCGGGGCCGGGAATTAGGAAGCCGGCGTTAAGACCGTGTGAACAAGGCCGGGATCCGGAGATTAGCGCGTATGGAAATGAGGATCCGAGGAATTGCTCTCTTCACTCCCCCTTGTCTCTCGCGGTCAGAGAGACGAGATAGTGTGGGAAACGGAGAGGGCGCAGCAATACTATAGCTCAAAGTCAGCGCGGATTACTGCACAAAGTGCCCCGCGAATTATAACTTGCGGCCGGCATAAGTGGGCTGTCAAATGGAAGCCGAGTCTCTTCATTTTTCTGACTATTTCGCAGTTCGAGCAGACGAGAGAGCAGATATAATGAAGAGAGCGACTCTTCATCTCGGCTGGCCTAGTGTCATAAATTCAAGCCGGGGAATGGGCGAGGATTAATGGATAACAGGTGACAGGGGAGTGGATCAAGAGAGTTGGAGAGATCAGGATTCGCTGAAATTTACTGATCATAGATCGAAACTAGCTTCAAAAATATTAATTTAGCAAAAGTTACACTCCTCCTAGAACAAATATTGAATGGATAACAGGTGGCCGAGAGCGCATCAAAAGCTTGATAGATCAGAAATCACTGCAGCACTGATCATAGATCATATTGTACGACTTCAAACATTTTGAGTTAGCCGAAATTAGATATATACCCAAATAGGCAAACTCAACGACCAATAACAGTGAATACAGTAAAGCACCCACGAATAGATGCTAGCAGTTGAGACAGCCGATAATAGCCCGGGCCCGTAGATCAGAAGACAGGTGTCACAGCAAGGTACACTGGCATGTGAAAAGAGAGAAAGAGGAATGTGATGACGTCATCTATTTCTGTCTTGCTGATCCCTCTAAAGACATCCCTCTAGTCACGTACACTTTGTAACGGAAGATCAAAGATCACTACTAACTAGTGGCATTGATAAGTGGTATGCTTCGAGGGAGCGAGGAATCGGTTTCATGCTCCGTCTAGTCATGTACGCATGCTTAGGAAAGACCAAGTATTAGTACTAACTAGTGGCATTGATAGGATAATTGAGAGACGAATGTTAGGTTCAGTGGCATGCATCGAGGGAGGAATGTTGTGATGTCATGCCTTGCTGTCTCTGTGGTCCCTCTCGCTCAGGCACGCAGACTATTTGTATGATTGCAGCAATGATTGAGGCGTTTGGAATGCGGCTACTTCGAAGTTTGCCAGATTGAAGATTGAGGAAGCGATCATTGGCTCTTGTTGTTAGTGCTCTCGAATTGCCTGAACCAGCGACTGGAATGTGGAACGTCACATGTTTTGGTCTCTGTCGTCCCTTGCAAAAAAAATGATAAACAGGAAGCAGTAGTTTGATGGTGGATGTTTGCCCGGAGTTCTGAAGTGAGGATGATCCACTTAGAGGAACAGTAAAGTCAAAAGGGTAAAGTGGTTTCCTTAATCAACGCGATTTTGTGGTGCACGCAGTTATCTATATAAGGCGGAAAAACACCAGAAAACGGCGAAAGCACTGAAAAAAATGGTGTGTGAGGACACGTAAATGGAATTCGATGATTTCATGGCGAGAGATCGGCCCATTGGCAATCAACCGATCGCATTCTTGGCGATTTATCAGACATTTTGGCGACGAAATGCCGTGAGAAGGGCGTGGCTGCTATTGAGCGAAGATAAGAGTAGAATCAAACGTGAATTGAAATCGCCTTTTTAAATACAGTTCACCAGTACACTTTGCTGATTTTGTTCAACAACCTCTTGTCCATTTATTACCTTCGCAATGAACGATGTATCATTGAACATTATCATTCGCAATACTTTGATCCGCTCACGAAACACAACCGAAACGCAATCCTGTCTGACATTTGCTGTGCAATTGCTGAGATGATATCGAATGAATTTGCTTGGAATCGGAATTTATCAGGCACTCGAAAACAACGAGGAATGAAGTTCATAAAATTTGTTTCGAAAAAACAACCCTATGGAATGGAAATTTGGCTGATAGGCATTTACTAACGAGAGGAAATTGACTGTTTTGGAATGAGAGGATATTCGAAGCAGGGGTGTTTAGAAATTATTGCTCATCGCTCTCTCAGAAGAGGCCAAGATGATATCGACTAATGAGGAGTGCGTTTAAATTTTAGAATCCCCCGATCAGAAACTTAGCGAGGAGAGAGGACGAATTTACTGATGTGAATCGAGTGATAACAACGGTGTCAAGATCTTAACGACCTTAAGGATCTTAAGGATCTTAAGACCTTAAGACTTGATCTTAGTGACTTTAGCGAGGATGCATGATGCCCCTGCCTCCATCAATCTTGAGCAGATCGCCCGTGGTGAAGGAGGAGTCGGGTCCGGCAAGGAAGAGAATCGCCTTTGCAACCTAAAATGGTGATCTTAATTCTAGATTGACTTTGACGATCACGAATTGATCTCGAAAATAGGCAGAATATGCCAACAAATTACAGTAAAATATTGGAATCGTTGGCACATTTTATTTTTATGTTTTGTTGTAACAATTGGGCTATGTCAAGGGATTAGAGTGCGCAATACGGGTAATCGTCTCTTCATTTCACACTCTCTCTCGCCAGTCTGACCGGTGAGAGAGCGTGTCAAATGAAGAGACGGTGACCCGTATTTCGAACTCTACAAGGAATGAATAAAAGATCAAAGATCACCGACCTCAGAAACCTCTCCCGGTCGGCCGAGTGCGTGCGTCGACTTGCACTTCTCGAGGAACTGAATTTATTTAATTTAAAATGGAAAAATCATGAAATTTATGTTTCACGGCTTCTACTTGACACCAAATTTGCAATTGCATTCGATACACGACAGGTTTTTTTATGCAAAACTAATAAATTCTGGTGGATGCAAATAATTTCTAAAATAAATAATATAATTTTAAAAATAATTAATAAATAATAAATAATAATTACAAACCTCCGCGTACTGCTGCTCGCTCATGCCGCCGCGCTTGTGAATGTCAGTGACGATGACGCCAGGGCTGAAGTTGGAGTCATCAAATTTAGGAAAAGGACGAAAATAGGATTTGTATTCGATAAATGGCTGTAAGATCTGGGGAAAATGCACTGAATACTGGAAACGACTCCTCAGAAGCAGTAATATTTTCTCCGTATTTCTATCACTTCTAGTGCATCTTGCGGATAGAAGAAAAACTGACCACACTGCATTCACTCTCACTCCATGGGGGGGGGCAATTCTAGAGCGAGGCACTATTTGTATCTACTCCTCGGAAGGTGTCATGCTTTGTTTTAGCGTTTTTAAACGTATTTTTTCGGGTATTTTTGGAGTTTTATTAGAGGAAATAACTGACCACACTGCATTGACCCTCACTCCATGGGGCGCCATCTCGAGGGCGAGACACTTGGTGAATTGATCGACCGCAGCCTTAGACATGCAGTAGTAGGCAACGCCGGGGAACTGGAAGGAGAACTTTATTGTATTCGTCAGAGATCATAGATCACCACTGGCCGATTGCAAGTGAACGAGATGAATTACCAAAGCCGGGAACTAAGGAAGCAATCCAGAGATATTTTTGTTTTCATGAGTGCCAAATGGAATGCTTTCCAAGAAGTATAATTACCGGGCAAGGGATGGCGATGCTGCTACATCAAAATGATTTGTATTGTAATTGTATCGCCAATGCTGTTTGTATTGCAAGTAAAATACTCACCGGACATGGTCCCGCGATGCTGCTCACATTCACCACCGTGCCCTTCGCTGCGATGATGTGTGGCAGGGCGAGTTGGGTGAGCTGGATCAGACTGAAAAAATAGAGTACATCAATTAAATTAAATATGTACCTTGAGATTTCTCACTGTAATACCCCGTTTACCCCTCGTTTACAGATATTTTCAGTATTTTATCGAAGGAAAATTCAAGAACAACCAGAGTTGAGCAGCGAAATGTTTCAATATTTCGACTATGAAACCTATTCATTCTCAATCATTTTAATATTTTCCAGAGATCATCAATCCCACCTCTCCACCTGGGTGTCACATGCTCACACTGACCTCCTAACATTCACATTGAACACATCGTCGAACTTCTCCAGAGGGCAGTCGATGACCGGGCCGTTGACGATGATACCAGCGGAGTTGACCTGAGAGAATGGTTGTTGTTGTTATTGTTTATCATTATTGTCTTTTACGAAAGTAATGCTAAAGAAATACTAGATCTAACAGCGACGTCTACTATTGAACCAATTCTGAAACCTATTCGAATCGCATTACAATCATTTCAAATATGGAGATTTCAATATGGAGTATCTAGAACTATTCCAGAAATCCAGATATTCTGACTTGACCTTACTAGTCAAATCGAGAGTAGACTCTCTTCATTCCGCTCACTCTTTCTCGAGTGGAGCAGTTCATTTGACTAGTAAGGAACTAGTTCCCTAGTTCCTTTTCAAGGTCTAATTCTACCAGTTCCCCTTACCAGCGTATCGATCTGACCGAACTTGGCTACAGTATCCGTCACGAGCTTCTCCGCAACGGCCTTGTCAGCAATGTCACCGACGGTGATCAGGATCTGAGAAGGATAAGGTGTATCGGCTTGAACCGATAGTGATCTCCTTCTCGTATCTCTCTCTCTCTCTCTCTTTCCCTGAGCCGTCGGCTCTTCTCACTTCTATGATAAACCATTACCACTGAACGGTCGTTGACCTACACTGAACCACGGATAAATGGTGCATCGGTTTGGATTCGGATCTGGATTTTGATTATTTTGTTGTCGTATTTGTTGTCGCTTATTTGGTGGAAGTGCTTTCCACATTTTGATTGTTTGTCGTTCGTTCTTTGGTGGATACGCGGTCCACACATTTGTCGTTCATTGTTCCCTCCGCAGTCACGGGACTCGGAATATTTGTCGCCTTGTCGTCGTATTTGTGTTGTTTGTCGTATTTGTGCTGTTTTTTGATTCGTTTAACTTACCTTTTGTGTGTCCTCATCATTTCATTTGTTTTCCCGTAATCATGCCTCCTTTTCTTAATTCGTTCCCTACTATTCATATTCCCCTTGATTCTTGTATTCTTGACCAAACCATCCACAATTTTCTCAAATGTGTTTACCCTCCATCTGTGTCTACTGTTTCATCCTTCACTGGAACAACCACCACAGTGACATCTTCTTACAGCACCCTCTACACCTCTCTCTATTCAGTCTACTCCAATTCTGAGTACTGTCTATTCTGATTCTGTCTGCTCTCCAGTCGTTTCTGTGACTTCCTATGGGTCGTCCACGACAGAGCCTCACAAAGTCTCAACAAATTCTTATCACGAAGTTCATGCGAGACTTCCGGAAATTTCTCTGCCTACTTTCGATGGTGACCCATCGAAATGGAATGATTTCATTGACACGTTCGATATCACAGTGCACGATCGATCAATTCCCGTACAAGAGAAGATGATTTTTCTCAGACAATCTCTTTCTGGACGTGCGCAACTTGCCATTGCGAAGTTCCGATCGTGCCATTATCTCAAGGCTTACGATCATCTCAGATCTCGGTTTGGGAAACCGAATATTGTTGTTCATCAACTTGTGAGCGAACTTTCTGAAATGCCACAAGCCACTGACAATCTCATTTCTCTCAGAGATACAGTCGATAGGATCCAAGCGATCATATCTCTAATTGATGGTTATGAAGAATCTACCAATGAGTCGGTCATCAATCTTCTTACAAATAAATTCAATCAGAAACTGCGGATTAAGATTGCCAAAGCAATGATTCGCGATACCTCTGGCTCTAAGTGGTCTGTGTCACGTCTAATGGAATTTTCTGAGCGATATCTTATCGAGCAGGAAGAGCTTCAAGTTATTTTGAATTCATCTACTTCCGCAAATTTCTCAACAGTTGCTATCACTCTGATTTCCCAAGCTCCCCGATCTCTTGCTGAGAAATCGTCATCAACTACCTCTTCTTCTCGGGGAACGTGTATCTTCTGCAATTCATTCTCTTCTGATCATTTGTCTATTTTCTGTCCTAAATACAAATATCTGGATGAACGCAAACAGCGTCTTATGAAACAAGGCCGCTGTTTCAACTGCTCTATTAAAGGTCACATTGCCAAAGATTGCGACCGTGGTCCGTGTCCTCGGTGTGACCATTCTAGACTTCATTCTAAACTTATCTGTCCTTCTCTTATCCGAAATCGTTCTACATCTCGACACAGAGATCGAAGATCAAAGTCTGACACTGATGGTTCTATTTCTCAATCTCATTCTTCTCCCCCTATCTCCTCCCCATCATCTGATAAAGGGTGGAGAAACAGGCATGATTCATCTCAGGAACAGATTTCTCCTTCTGATAACGGCGACACGGGATCAGATGACTCCCGAACAGAAGCCACTTTTCATAGGGATCGCCGAAAGCAATTATTGCAAACTCTGATTCATCTTCTAAAGTCTGATGTCTGATCTATACTCATGATCAATTACTCTTATTTCTCTTTCTGTTTCGTCCTGTCCTTTCTTATATTTCAGTGACTAGCTCCTCTTCAGAGGATCAAATGGATTTTCTTTAGTTTTGTTGTCTTCCTACTATTGTCTTCCTGTTAGGTTCACCTTCATTGTCATTGCTCTAGTCGACTTATTCATTCTACGCATCTTCGACGACATCTACGGACGATCACCTCCCCCCCCCCCCCCTGCACCTCGAGCACTTGAGTAGTCTAGTCACAGACGCGCTAAGTTATAAGGCCGTCAACGGGACTGGCGACCCCGGGGGTGTCTTGGAACCTTCATCCATTTCACCCGACAGGCTCTCTTGTGTACTCGTTGCCCATTCCACCTTTGTGCCCCCTCCCCAGTGTATCGGCTTGAACCGATAGTGATCTCCTTCTCTTATCTCTCTATCTCTCTCTCTTTCCCTGAGCCGTCGGCTCTTCTCACTTCTATGATAAACCATTACCACTGAACGGTCGTTGACCTACACTGAACCACGGATAAATAAGGTTTGAGGGTAAGTAGAGATCAAAGATCAACCAAGGCTCTTCCTAGGTTCACCTAGGCATGACCTAATAAATCAGATTTTCTGTGCAGAGATGAATCATCTGTTAGCCTGATTGGCATAGTAAACATTGGCAACGATAAAAATATTATAATGTAATAAAGAAAATAGCTCACATTCTCTTCCTTCGCTCCCTTCTTCAGGCATTGTTCCTTGACAGAGTTGAGAGCTACCTCGTTTCTAGAATACAAAAACTATGATATGAATCATCGTGCAAGTAGATAGACACACAGGGCTTTTAAAGGGGGGCGAAAGTCAAAGGCCACTGGGACGAAACCCTGAGCAATAACGTAAAAGTACTGTATTTTTCAGTTCATGATCGCTTTCAAAATTTTCCTCCTTACAGTACTCTCCTGTCAAAGCATGGCTTTTCTGTTGCATTTCTCTCCCTGTTTTGCTGGCAAAAACATTTGCACGCATGAGGATTCGAACTTAGACCTGGAATTGAGTGCATGCGCGATACGCGCAGCACACAACCACTTTGCTACAGGTCGAGAGAGGCTAGAGGAGGGAAGTGTAGGCGCGCCCGGCCTCTCCCTTCCCTCCTCCTTCCCCTCTTCCCTTCCCGATTTGCACCGCGCATCTTGATTTTGCCTGAGCCCTGTAGAAACTTTGCGCGCGTGTATCTCAGCTCAAAGTTGCCTTCAAATTTTGAGAATCTCTTATTTATCAAGATTTCAATCGACCCATATTATCAGTTTACCTTTAAACTGATAATATGGGTCGTTTAACATGTTCTGGTAATCATGCTCTAATGCGAAATAGTTGTATTTTTGCATGCCTTCCGAGTCCCAAATGCGCTCTAACCTGCCAGTAATCGACACCGCATAGCCTCTCTCGGCGAACAGCAGTGCAGTGCCCTCGCCGATGCCCGAGGAGGCTCCTGAAACGATTTCGAAATTAGCACCGGCTCTCCCTCTTTTCGAGATAGTTTGAAGTGTGAGAGCCTATCTATACTTTTTCAAATTATTTTTTTTTACTAGAAGACTACAACAAATCATTTCAATGTAAGATAACAAAGTTTTACTATACTTGTGAAACATATTTTTCCAGAATGTCCAATTTTACGATTTAAAAAACGAAACATACCAGTAACAATAGCGACGGGCATCTTTACTCCGAGGTGGGCTGAAAAGTGAGGTAGATTGGAAACTTTGTATGAAAAATACACGAAAATCTGACAAAAATGCATTGGTTTTGAAAAGTACGGCGCGATTGGAAAGTATCGGCGAGTGTGTGCAGAAACTGCCGAGCAAAGAGAGTGATTGATGTGGTCAAGAGAGAGGGATTGGGAGAAATCGAGAGAGTGGGGAGAGATGGGGAGAAACCCGAGCGAGAGACAAGAAAAATAGGAGAGGATAGTGAAGAAAAGGGGGATCAGAGTGATCAATACAGCGGGGAACGCAAGGGAGTGGACGACAGGGCACTTTTTCGGTTTTAGGCCCAGCTATTTCTCACAGAGTATTCCCTCCCTACCATTCTCATTCCCCATCCCATTCACATACGGAGCGGTTGTTGCCTGGGCCAAAAACCGAAGAAGTTAAGACGAGAGATAGATGTGAATGAATCGAGCGTCCCGTGCAGGCAGCACTCCCCTGTGCTATCTCGTCATAAAAACCGAGCGACTTATGTACTGCCATGTCGGATGCCACCAATCTCTGGACGCACGGGGAAGGCAGAGGGCATCCGATCACAAACTGAAACGGTCGGAGGATCAGTGATATCGGATTCATTGTATCTGCCAATAAAAGTGGACGAAAACGATCAGTCGCTGAAGCCGTACCAGCGGGGATGACTGATTGTAAGCAAGATTTGATAAGAAGTGCCTCTGAAGTAGACGAAATGATGTCAAGACGACCAGCAAATTGACAAATATTATTTATGCATTGCTGATCGAAGCAAAATTGAAGCGATCATCATCGCAATACTTTGATAATAGTGTGAAGCGTATTCAAACACTTCAGAAATCAACCAACTCGATGACAATTCTCCTAACTTGTTATGACTTTGGCACACAGCTCGTGTAGAGGGGGCATTAAGAGGTAGCTTGGAGGCAAAATTGTGCCTGAGGCGGACAGAAAAAAATCAATATCAGATCGATAAATATCAAACTTGGGTTGAGCTCGGTATTCCTTCTCAATAGGGTTGATGTCTATTGATACCTCTATGGAAAAAAGTGAATGGATCCGTCTTCTGTATGACCTCTGGCTAAGAACATCCGTGAGACAATAAACCCTATGAAGATTTCCGCCCATCCTCATCTAGCAACTGTTGTCTGATATGATAAATTGATTGATTGATCGATCTTCTTCATGACCTCTGGGAGAGATTCCCCTGTGACTCGAATGGCGAACAGATATGATATCGACATATCACTCAATTAAGCGTGGTATACTGTATGATTGATAAGGAATGATACGAGGGAGTATTTAAGGGATGAGTATGATACATCAGTTGTCCTCATCTGCCTCCTCTTTTTCTCGGCCATTCCGTTTTTCCAAACTATCGTAACCCCATTACCGTAAACCAAAGTTTTCTTCGTGTTTTCTGTAAAGAATTATTCGCTACCTGCTTATCGATCTCGCGATTTATCCTGCTATAAACACCGATCTGCCTCTTTTTAGATGCGCCAACTTATGGGTGCTGTCTTCACGCGTTGGCGAGCAGAAATGCAGTATCTGGAACAAGTTTTCACGTATCTCCACGGCGACCAAAATGCGCGCTTGCATTTAACGTATTTTGAGATTAAAACAGTCAGTTTTTTCGCATTCGAAATTTGGGAATATTGTCTCTTTTCACATTACAATGATTTTAGTAGTTTAAATTTGTCTGTTCAGGTCGATGAGAATGGAGCAAAAGAGATAGTCTTCAAAAGCGATTCCTTAAATATTCTGGAGATCTTCAAAACAGTGATCTCCGTTAATTGCACTTCATTCGAAACGGAATTTGCAGAGCAAGAATATGTAAGTTGACTGTGCCCTTTGAATGATAGTAACGGTGGGGTCTGCCACCCCATGCCAATTCTGCGTTCAGTTTGTCCCTTTCGGCAATATCTATATGCGTGAGGTTGTACCGCCCTGGGATTTCTTGCCTGACCCTCATCACTTCCAACATTTCTTAACCCCCATGATTTGGGTGGATCTGAGGGCGGGTGGGTCGAACTCGTGACTCTCGAATCGCATTCCTGGCACACAACCACTGCGCCATCGCGCCCATATTTGTTAATGTGACTTCAGCTAACGGATAATTTATATAGCGTTGATCATTTTGTAAAATGTATGCTCCTAATAGGGTTGTAAGTTCAGGATCGGCAATGCCGAAAGTCGAGAATACCGAACCTCTTCCCTAGCTGCCTCTCTCTCTTTCACACGCTATTTCTCATCTCTCACCGTTTGGCGCGAGAGGGTGTCGGTATTACCGATACCGAACCTGCAACCCTAGCTCCTAATATTTAAATTATTTACAGTGTGTTATCGCATGTTTGATTCCCGACGAATTCGATCGTGTCATGGAGTTGTTGGGGCCACTCGCATACGCAACACAGTGTAATCATGGAAATATGATGGATTATATCCGACAATTCTGCCCGGGAATTAATGCATCAAGGGTGAAAATTTTTCTATTTTAATGAAGCCATGAAATTTTATTCTAGGATCTTCAAGTACTGGTGAAATCAGTGTTTGAACATCAGAATGATCGGGCACTGCAAATATTTCATACATGGAACGAACTAATAGAAAATGAAGAGGAGACCTTGCCTGTTAAAAATTTCACAATTTCCAATTCTGTATGTTTGATCTTTATGCGCAAACCTATTGGTTTTGTAAGAATCCCTCTTGGTGTTTCTGTTTTTTCCTGAGAGGATTGTATATTTTTGAGTGTTTTTTTTTAAATTTCAATGTTTACAGGGCAATCAAACTGAGCTATGTTTCTATTCTGAAGAAGCGAAAGAAATGCTGTTGTGGAGAAGCTGTCTGAATTGGGCCCTCGCATCGCTCAGCATATTTCCCTCCAATATTGAAGAAGATTTCGAAGTGAGATATCATCTTAAGATCCTGAAATCCATGGATTTCAGGGTAACGTATTCGATGTATCGGTCAACACAGTCGATCTTTCGAGAATTTTCAATGCTCTATCACCAGTGCTGGCAATACTTCGATTCCAAAAGATGGAGCTTCGTAATTTGAATTCAATCGTCATCAACTGCATTACGGGATTGCTCACGGCTGGCTCTGTTCATTTCGTTGTGATCTCAGACGATTCGATGAATGCCAAGTTGTGAGTTAGATAAGAATTAGACATTGATCGATCACGATTTGCAGCGATGATTGGCTCGGATTAATTCGAAAGGTTATCCCCGAGACAGTTCTCTATTATCGGCATGGCGCTGATCAAGGTACATAGGGGCATTCATGGGAAATAGGAAGTTCGCTTTCAGAATTTCGCGATTTTCTCATTCCTCTCGCGGACTTGGTGTATGGAATCGAGATTAAAGACATCATCAACAGCCCACAAACACCTCTGCCCATATCACATCTGGCGCAACTTCTTAGCAGGATGAGATGCCGTAACCTTATCGTCGAAAACACTGTTTTGTCCTTTGCGGATGCCGAAAATCTGGTGCAGGTATACTTTTTTGAGGGTAGATCGTTCTAGGAATGGTAATTTTTATTCAATTATATATGTATTACCTGTTCTCATATTGATTTTGTTCCAGGTATTCCACCATCTTTCAATTAGCTGCATTCTGTATTGCACTACTGAAGAACGCAATTTCACCATGCAAATTGGTGAATACTTCGTACAAGCGGATGAAGTTGAACGAGCAATGATGATCGGGCTTTATTGATGCGGGACGAACTCTAATTGATCGAAATGCTTTCATAATATGTATCTGTAAGAACCGATAAACGTTAATATCTACGACCCTGTGTTGACTCCGCTTTTTGAGTTCTTCTTTTTGTGTTTCGATCGCTTATGTTAGTGCAAACCATATCCTCTGAATTCCAGAGTTATTCAACTCTACAAAATATTTGTATTGCTTGCAATAACGTGTTCCCATTATACTTTTATTCACGGTCTTTAACACCGAAAGACTGGGGCGATACTGTAATTGATACAGTACCCTCGGATACCGTAATCCTACAGTATCCTTATTTCTTCACGGTCTTTAGGGTTTTGCCCTCGTTGTCCGATGCGATTACGTGTCCGAACTCTCTGGAGATGGAATTCGATAGTTACTGTATCCTAAACGGGTAATACCGTACCCCTACAGTATCCCAGAAGTCTACCGTAATTGGAAATCGATCACTACCGTATCCTCAAATGGTATCATAATCCCACAGTATCGCAGATGCCTACCGTAATCGCGTCACTACCGTTGCCCCACCTACCGTAGTAAAAATGCAGTTACAGTAATCCTACCGTACCTTTCATCGATGGCAACAGCGGTAGCTCGCTTCTGCCCACCCAGAATCGATTATGGTTTCTACTGATTATCTACGTAATCAATAAACAATATTCTACCGTATCTATCATAGGCGATCGATATTGCGCTCTACCGATGTCCCTACCGTACTCCTACCGTATACCTTGCTTTCGGCTTTCGCTGCGAGACGCGCCCGCTCTCGCTGGGCGATGTCTCGAACGTCCGAGTTCATCTGTACAGAGGGCGGCTGGGTGTGCTGAAAATCGATAGCATACAGTAACCGCCTTGCTCGATGCAATACTACCGTATAACTACCGTAACCTTCTATATCCCTTCTCCAGCCTTACCTGCACAGTAAGTGCCTTCGTAGTCCAGTGCTTGGCTTCCATGGTCTCCGGGCGCTCGATCACGATAGTTATCTCGCCGAGAGACTTAAATAAAGAAGGATAATTGTAAATAGTATAGCCAACACTGTTTTTACAGAAAGGAATAAATAGGTGTGGGATGTCTAGATATGGGTGTTCTTCAGTATTCATTGAAGAGAATATGTAAATTTGATTATTATACCTGCATTCCCTTCACCACCAGCCCGCGGGCGACGTCCTTGTCGGTCACGGGCTGCCCGTTGACGTCCACGATGTGGTCGCCGATCTGCGAAATAGTCTTACCCTCTCAATTCGCAATGCTCCCTCGCTCTGCCTGACAAGCGAGAGGGTGCTGTGAGAACTTTCGATTTGTTGGTTCTAGGCTGTAGAGTTCAAAAATAGGGTAATCGACTCCTCATTTCACACACACTTTCACCTCTCTCACCGGTGAGAGAGTGTGGGCAACGAAGAGACGATTATCCGTATTTGTTAACTCTAGTAGCTATCGTCTGGCTCTCTCACATCGCGATGCTCTCTCGCTCTGTAGGAATCTTCTGATAATGAAGTGAATATCGGAGAGTTGTGAAATAGTCAGATCTATTGGAAAAGAGATCTGACTTTATATAATGGACTACGGTAGACTGCACTACATTACCTTGAGACAATCGAAGGAGATCGATCCGGCGTCCGTTTTCGAAACGAGCACCCGGTTCTGCAAGGAAATTACGGTAGAGTCGGAGCCGTGAATTCCTGAGATCCGTGAAATACTCCGAGCCTCCGTTTAGTATACCTGGAAGTGCTTGATGCCCAGACCGAGCTTCGGGCCGCCCTGCTTCCACACCATCTTCACCAGCTGAAATGTGATTGAATTACTATAGAACCGGGAATTACAGAGCCAGTTCCGGAGCCGGGATTTTGCGCTCGCGATCGGCCGGAATGTGCACGCGAGAGGCCAGTTCTTCGGCCTTCTTTTCGTCACGGAACACGGTCAGGCTGCATAGAGCCGTAGATTAGGAGGGCCGGTTTTAGGTAAAGCCGGTTATCAGGGAGCCGTCAAAAAGTGGGATTCGGCAGGCACAAGGAGCTACGTGAAAGTATTGTGCCTGGAAACTACTGTAACTCCGGATCCCGTTATCGTACATCGCACACGGCACTCTTCAGTATCCCACCATATCAGGTATTCAAAGATGAGGTGGTCGTATACCGTTTCCATCAACATACAGTAACCCTTTCGTTCATGCCCCTTTACCGTACATGGCACAGGGCGGCGCGTACTGCATCCGCTTGAAGAAATCGTTGGCATCCGTCACTATCTTCCCGTTCACTCGCTGAATCTGATCGCCGATCTGCGATGAGGTACGGTAAGATACAGCATACAGATACTGTAAGGTCATACTACGGTACTATCATACAACCGATCCCAATACTGTCCTTCTACAGTGAATAGTTTGAGGGGGTAAAAAGGTGCACCAACGTCAAGCATTTATTCAGAATCTACCTCAGAATCAGCTATGGCATACCTTTAGTTTGCCCTCGGATACGGTGCCGGCCTGCACTCTCGTAACGATGAGCTTGTCGTTGGGGATGGCCCCTAAGGGTTCGCCCTCCTCCATCGGGATCTCGATCGTCATTTCCTGTGAGAGACATTAATTTCAGGGTACTGTAACATTGCGGCAATCGTACGGTAAGAGACATTTAAAAAAACTCGGTTATGACCGAGTGATCTCGATTGTAATTTCCTGGAGCATACAGAAGAGGTACAGTCATGGGGTGTGATATAGGGCTTGGCATGAGCATTGCGGTGGTAAATGTACGAGTATACACAGTATCGACATTTTTTGGATGCAGTGGCTTCGATTGGCTTCAAACTGTATACCTTTCCTTCGAGCGCAGACATGCTTGTCGTGAAGAGCGATCAATCGTATAGTCGATGTAAGGTATTCAATGGAAAAGAAGAGGAATGGATACCCATTTATAGGAAGTAGAACGATGTTATTACCGCCAGAAAATTGGGTAGAATAATGAATGTGATCATGCGAATTTGGCTAAAGTGAATAACTTTTTATCGAATCATGAAATAAGCATGTGAAAGACTCCGGCATACTGTGAACTAGTCAATGATATTTGCAATGATTAGGCATCATCGGGATCGAAAATAAATTGATCTTTGATCCCTAAGCGGAGCTCCTGAGTTCACTCGCCGCCTTGGTACAGTTCTTGCACGATTCACAGTTCTTCTCGATGATTTTCGGTTCCTCGGGCAATTTCACTTGCGAGTTGGACGGAGTCATGAGTCCTATCGTAATTTTTCATTATTTTTAATTGATATATTTGTATAGAATATTTCTCTATATTTATTTCTCTATATTGCACATTCCTTGCAAGATATCGCATTGAGGAGCAAGTGAAACTCACTTTGTGCGATGAATCAAACCTTTTTTTCTTTTTCGTCGAAATATCGAAAAGATCAAAGCAATCACCTCTTCCTCCATCGATCTTGAGTAGATGACCGGTGGTAAAGGAGGAGTCGGGCCCGGCAAGGAAGAGAATCGCCTTGCCTACCTGCAATCAATCGGGTTTTTGGCCATACAAAAAGAGATCAAGTCCTCTTACAATGGCGTAATTCGCTGAGCTTTCACTTATTATGACTTATGGTTTAAAAAAATATTTACATGCTCTCGTACCGGTCCAAATTTCAAACGCGCGTATTTCGAACTCATGACACTCGAGCAATGCAAACCTTGTTAGCTTCATTCGCGTCGCCCGCTCGTCAAAATTAAAAGACAAAAAGAAACGCTCGCTATCAACAATTCAATTCAATATTTATCAGTATCGCTTTCTGGGCGCTGATCAAGATGGGTAAGTAACAGAAGGATGTTCTTCTTCAAGATAGTCATTTTGAGTGGTGAAGATTTTCTTACTCACCTCATCAACCGTACCCGCCCTTCCCAGCGCATGCGTGATGCTGCACTTCTTGAGGAACTGAAATTGGAATTTTTGAACAGAGCTTTATTTGATTTTTCACCGACGGAAAAGAAAAAGTTCATTAAATGCATGATGTTCAACATCTTTTTATGAAAATATTGAAACACATTTCATTCGCATTGTTGCAATTGTTGAGATGAGACGGATTACATTCTACAACCCTTGTGTTGCGTCTACTCGCACAACGTGAGCGCAATCGTAGCAGTAGTTTTTTTGCACAGCAGTGGTTTCCAAATAAACATTTTTGTTTTTTTTTACCTTTTTTTTCAAATAAACCTTTTTTTTAACCTTTTTTTTCAAATAAACCTAACCTTTTTGTCTTTGCGCGCCCTGCTCTCTATCGATTTTTCTTCGATCTCAATTTTTCCCGGTAGTTTCTATGATAGGTCTATCATGGTACCGTAACCTATAATACACCACATCAGCTCACCTGCTGGTACATTTCCTCGTTGGGCGCGTTCTGCTGTTGCATGCCAGTGATGATTACGCCCGGACTGAATTATTTGAAAATATCAAAGATCAACGAACTCTCCTAAGTCTGCGTGCTCTCTCGCCTTCTTTTTTTGCTGACAAGCTGTTCTGAGGTTGTCCCATTACTGTACGGTCGTTATAGTTACAGCCGATTCGATAACTGATTTTTTGTGACCGCAAATAGGAAAAGAAATCGATGATTTCTGGGCCGAAGCGCAATAAGAACCTTGTGAAACATATCTCGTAAGATATTTTCGGGTTAATAATCGGCTGCAAATTAAAACTGAAAAAAACTAACCAAACTGCGTTCACCCGCACTCCGTGCGGAGCCATTTCGAGGGCGAGACACTTAGTGAACTGATCGACTGCCGCTTTGCTGATGCAGTAGTATGTGAGGCCGGGGAACTGCGAATATTCATATTTATTTAAATAGCTTATAATTTTTGAAAATAGCCTTTTGTATCGATGTGATGTCAAAAAATGAAGACAAAAATGAAAAAAACGGGCTCTTCTTCATTAGTTGCCAAGTCTAAAGATCAGAAATGCGATAAGCAGCGAAAAATTGCCGCAAAGCTCTTTGAAGCTCGTGATTCTAATTGCAGACCAGTTTGAGTGTCTCATTAAAGCACAATTTGTCTCAACAACTAAATCGTAAGAGTGCAGTTTACTAAAAATTTGTCTTGAAATAAAATAACTGATTCGTACTCACGGGGCAAGGACCAGCGATGCTGCTCACAACAAATCAGTCAATGGAAGTAACTCATAGAATCAGAGTGACTCAGAGATTCTAGCAAGAATCTTTCCAATATTATTTAGTAAGAACATACCAGCTGGCCTTACCAGTGAGTCCCACCTAGCATTGTCTTACGACTGTAAAATCGCTTGACGTGGATACACCTTATCTTTTCCTTTAAGAACATACTGGGCAAGGACCGGCGATGCTGCTCACATTCACCACTGTTCCTTTTGACTCGATCAAGTGCGGAAGTGCGAGTTGCGTGAGCTGGATCATGCTGAAATCACAGTTTCAACTAAAAAATTACACTTTCATTTTGATAGTACCGCTCTTCCTCTAACAATGAGCATAATTCTTGATGTTTGGATAAAATATAACATTTATGTTGAAGAACGATGGATCAGCGAAAAAATTGTGAATTTTGAAAGGGTTGCTCTTCTTCTAACAATGAGCACACCGATCTCCATAACGACGCCACCTTCTACGAGATTGATGGAGAAAAATATAGATAAACTGACCTCCGAACATTGACGTCCATCACCCTGTCGTACGCTTCCAGCGGACACTTGAGGACGGGATCACCGACTAGGACTCCGGCGCTGTTGACCTCAAAATCGTGTTGAATTCGCAGGGCACTAATTTTTCTTATCATTCATAGACCCTTGCATCAACCCATAAATGAGGCATTGTCCTTCAAAAGGCTCACCAACGCATCGATCCTTCCGAACCTCTCCATCGTTCCATCAACGATGCTCCTCGCTGTGGACTCGTCGTGGAGGTCGCCGGCTATGATCAGAATCTGGAATAACAGGAAAGTAATTTATAAATCTGCGTCGTTAAATATGATAACATATTTAAGAAATTGTTTGCGTAAAAGCAGCAATCGTCGCGAAAATTATTACTCTTCAGCTTTTCAAATAAAGAACAACGTGTGAAACTTATCCGATCGCTCATTCGATTCTCTTTCGTTTGCTATTGTTCAAATCAACCAAACAATGTCTTATCATCACACAGATGAGCTATTCATGGAACTTACTTGTAGAGTTCGAAATACTGGTAATAGTCTCTTCATTCCACGTACTCTCTCGCCTCTCTGACCGGTGAGAGAGCGTGGTAAATGAAGAGATGATTACCCGAATTTCGAGCTCTACTCACTTGCTCTTCTTTAGCGCCTCGGCCGATCGCCGTTTGCTTCACGGCCGCGAGCGCCTCGGTGTTTCTGAATTTAAATGGATATGCTTCACATTAATCGCAAAACATACGGTCATATGCTCTTTCAATTAGATTTGGACTTTCCTCCTCAACAAAAATATGAAAAAAACGCAGTGCGCAACAACTGGATACTCTAGTTCGAAATATCCACTGAAATGGCGTCACTACGACCTCTCCCTATAGCGTTCCCGTTAACTAGAGTTAGAAAAAAACGGTGAGAGAGCAAGTGAAACGAAGAGAAGAGACAATTATTTCGAACTATGTATACCCTATCACTCACCTGCCCGTCAAGCAGACACTGTATCCTCGCTCGGCGAACAGCAGTGCAGTGCCCTTGCCGATGCCGGATGAGGCGCCTGCAAGTAAATCTTTCTTATCTTATGCCTAGAGTTCTCTTATTGGAAAATTTTCCGGATTTCCAATAAGCCGAACAAGGGGATTAACCGCACTCGCGACGAGAGAGTGTGAAGAATGAGGAGACTATTGGAAATCCATTAGTGTTATTGGAAAATCATTTTCCAATAAGAGAACTCTACCCTTGACCCTTAATCTTGTGAGTACGAAGATCCCAATCCCTAATGATGTTTCCTCCTGCAGGCCCAGTGCATTGATATCAGGATGAAACTGTATGCTATCAAAGATAATTAAGAAAATACGCTGAATCAAGATGACTTGTCAAGAATTGCATTTTTTCCATTTCGTTTTTTTCCGAGTAGGTTTCAGATATTATTCTTATTTCTGAAAGATTTTAAGATTCAATTATTCCACCAATCCATTTTAAAAATTTAAATACAATTCAAGCATAGGGAACTGACCAGTCACGATTGCGACCGGCATCGTTTGTTATCTGAAAACCAAATGTTTTAACGCAAAAGAACAAGACGGAAAACGGGAAAGAGTGAACCTAGTTACCAAATGAAATAGACAAATATTTGGTGCAGCAAGATAGTGTTTGTCTGCACTCAATAATAGAAAATATGTTCAAAGGTAACAAAAGTCGCGTTGAATAATGGTACAGAAACACGTCAGGGAATAGCATGGAATAATTGGTGCATGAGCGAAGAGCAAGAGGGACTCGACAATCCTAAATTATAATCTTCATTCTCATCTACAGCCCCTTCCTCCCATTCCGCCGCATCCTTAGACAGGGCTCTCAATTTAGTGTACTCACTCAATTTCTCTGCCTCGGTAGACAAAGGAGAAATTTGGAGATGAAAATCATTGTTCAATCCTCTCGATCCGGCGCATTCCCTCAGCGATTTGGCACTAATTTGGGATATTATCGAATTAATTTCTATTGTTCAGGCATCACAGCATATATTCAGAAGTGTTTAAATGGGAGTTTATTAGAGTAAGAATGGAAACACTGAATGTTCACTCATAGTATTTTTTCCTTTTTCTCGTTTCTCGTCATCTCAAGGTTTCACAGCATAAAATTTTCCGTGAATTCATCTCAAAATTGCAAAACATTTAGCGAAAAAATTTTTGCCGCGATCCGGTTAGGCGATGGCACATCGTGCGAAAAGATTGCAATCTTTCATCCAATTTCTTTTCTCTAACTCTCTCAATCTGCCCTATCTCTCGCACTCTATAACCTGTTCAAGTCAGTGCCGACAGCGAAAATGGGAACATTCTATCCATTTCGGATCTTTAGACTCTCTAAGTCTCTCCAAAATGCATACTCTCTAACTGTGTCTGAGCGGTGAGGGATAACGTCAATTTGAGAGACGGATTGATCCATGGGAATCGCAGATGTTGTTGGAGATTTGCCATTTCTCTCCCATTTTCGGCCTTCACGCCATTTTCTTGCGTGGAATGAAGCAAATATCGACGATCGCTATCTGAACTTCTTTCGGTTTTTCTGTTCCATTATATTGTTGAACTTTTTTTTCTATGAATTTGAATAAAAACAGGTTTATTTCAGCAAATGAAGAATAAAAGCAGTGAATACCATGAAAAAAGGGATGATACAGAGATTCAGGAAACCATGGGCAAAGGGTTGAGTCATTGTGTGAACCCGGATCAGATATCAATAGGAATGTCTCTCGATAGATTGGGGAGATGGGTAGAGTAGGCACAGGATGGGGAAGGGAAAAACGATGTACAGAAAAATGCAGACAAACTGGCAGAAAGCATACAATATGGAAAATGATGAAACGAAAAAATGGGGGGTATTTTTCACTTTCTTCCAGTTTGTTAATGATGATCGGGGCAGAAGTTACAACACGTGTTGGCGGTCAGTTGGTCATGTTGCATTCGAGGTTCTAAATTCGAAGGATGGATTGTATACACCTTTGATACATCGCTTACGAGCAGAGCTTCAAACATGAGCCACCGTCTCACCATTCTACTCTCTCGGCACTCGATTTGATCGAGATGATCATTCACATGGATTAGAGTTCGAAATACGGGTAATGGTCTCTCCTTTTTACACACTCTCTCATCGGTAAGAGAGGCGAGAGAGCGTGCGGAATGAAGAGACGGCGGCTCATATGTCGCACTCTACTTACGAGTACATGGAGCTGATGAGGATGTCATCTTCGTCCTCGGAATCTTGCGTGAACATGGACTGAAATGGGTTACACTTATTTGAATATCATTTTAATTTTTGAGTCACGAAGGGCAGCACTAATTACGAGTAATGAAGGACGAAAAGGACTGTAATGGAGTGAAAACGGACGTCATCGATGAAAATAGCGAGATGGTGTAATGATGACGTCACTAGACTTTATTCTTTATCCATATCATATCATGGTCATGTCAGATCATATGATCATATGAGATCAGATCATGAGTACAAAAGTTCTCACTTGACTTCATATACAAACCACCAATTCTCACCTGCGATATGTTGCCTCTCCTATTGCGATTGAGTGCCCTCGCTCTGGCTCTTCGTCGCACGAAACAGAACAAACACGCGAGAAGCGCGACCGTCATGAAGGCAAGGAACGTGAATTGAGCCCTGAAAAAAAGGTAAACGTGAATCCACAAGCTTTTTCAGTCGTAAGACAACGCTAGGTGGTAGGGTTGTCGGTTCGAGACCGAGATCGGGAGTCCCGCACTTGCGAGACTCCCGAACTGACCTCTTCCCTTGCCTCTCCGACGAGAGATCATGAGGTTGAGAGAGAGTGCAGACAGAGCAGAGGAATGTGCTCTCTCGTTTTCCCACGCTCTCTCGCCGTCTCCTATGGGAAGGGACTGCGGGAGTCCCGCACCCTTGCGAGACTCCCGCACTGGTGCGAGAGTATTGATCCCGAACTTGCAACCCTACTAGGTGGTACCCACTGGTAAGGCCAGCTGTTAGTATGATTCAAAATTGGTTTGGCGAATACAAATCACTGGCTTGACAGTGATCCCCGCGGGACTATTTCAATGTGGGAAAATAATTTTTTCCCTGCGGTTATCACTGCTATAGGTGAGAAGAATTTCCCCCCTAGCAGTGTTCCAAGCATGACTTCATGCGATATGAATTAAATTTACCCATTTTAAGATAAAGAATTTTATGTTTGATGGAATCGCATAGTTTGGTCATTTGGGCTAAAATAAGCGGCCGGGGTATTTATTTCCACACTTCGCAGTGCTTTTGCGCAATGAAGACATCCGAAATGCATTGACTCTCCCCTACGAAAACCATTTTCCAGTGATTCCAATGCAGGTTTACATTTTTTTTACCAGTTTACAATGCCATAAAAATTGAGTTTGAGCAATATGGAGCTATAATAAGCCGGGTCTGAAACCTATTTGAATCTTTCTGTAATATGGAATGAAAAAAATGAAAGTGCATCAAATAGTTGCCAGCCTACATCAATTGAGTGTGATGACACGCAGGATGCAAGCGCCTTGATTTCGGAATAAGGATACAACAAATAGCATCGCCCACCTCGTCAATGACACGTATCCACTGGGCGCCGCAGTAGTTGTAGGCGGGAGAGTGGTCGCCTTTGCTTTCTCCTCGCGCTGACTGCAAATAATATTGCATATTATTATTATTCAGAGCTGGCCTTACCAGTGGGTCCCACCTAGCGTTGTCTTGCGACTGTAAAATTTCTTGACGTGGATACACCTTTACCTTTATCTTTACCTTTATATTATTCAGCTGGTTCGCTGTTCGCTGTTCGCTAGAGTGTCCCTCTCATTACACTCGCCATATGTGATATGACAACACTACTATTATTCTAGGCTCTTTGCACTCCGCGACACAAGCAAAACAGGTGGAACCTTCTTAGCTTTAGCTTTCGCACGTCGAATGAAAATATCAGACGCAATTTTATTCGCTCATTCCCCTATTCTGTTCGTTGCCTTATCCCATTCGAATGATTGACAGGCAATTGGTCTATCTTTCAAGGTGCTCATTATTCTGGGTGAATTCTATGGAGAACGGAAATATTGGAAGTAGCTTGTTGGCCCTCGAAGAAGATAAAATGAATCCGAGTCTTCGCTTTCTGTATCAATTTTGCGCACTGCTTCCCTCCAACGCGATTTATTTTCGCTTTATGTGCCCGAAAGAGCAAACCAACTCGTTTTTTTCTCAAAAATCGGGGAAAACAGTAACAACTTCACTCACTGTTTGACCCCATCACAATCCCACTCGTCCGATCCATCGGGGCACTGTGCGATACCATTGCACACGTCGTATTTCGGCAGGCAATCACCGCTCTGGAAATAATGAATTTATGTATTGCCCTATTTCTGAATCAATCGTTGAAAAAATTGATGCCCTCAAAGAAAATTCAAATTTACAAACAGCGTGAAACTCATTTTGTATCAGAAAAATGAAAAGTCATCTCACACTGATTATTTTTTCGGTTTCTAAAATAAAGTGGGCATAATTTGATCCTCAGTAGGCAGCCGAATTTTTACGAAACCAATTCAAATGAAAGAAATGGATAATTTGGAAAACCAATGAAGCGTGTTTTCCTAAAGCAAGAGATGTTGTTGACTAATCAATATCGTTTGAAATGAATCGAGTAAATAAATATTGTGAAACACATTCAAGTACAAATTTGGAGGCACTGAAAGTGAGAAGTTGCATTGCTCACCGTGCAGGCCACCTCATCCTAGATAGCTGCTCGCTAGCTAAAAACTCCACGGTTTTAATAGCTGGCCGACCTTGCACTGCCATTCCCATCCCTTCGTGCATCCACCCATTCCACCAATTTAGGCAAATTTTAAGCACTAACGCACTGTAAGCACTGTAAGTCTATGCTAATCGCTCGTATTTGTGCTATTATGCAAATGTTATTTCCTTTTAATAATTAATAGCCCACCTTGCACTGCCACTCCCATCCCTTCGTGCATCCTCCCATTCCGCCCATTCCCTCCCGAGGCAGGTCCAGATTCGATGAGGCATCGTACATCTGAAAGTGTGAAACTTGTTTTTCCAGGAAAGTTTAGAACAACCGGCACAATTCATGGATTGTGAGCTATAAACAGTGTTTGAATTCGGAAACTTGTGGAATTCGGTCTAAACTAAATCAGCTCTCATAAATACCAGAATAGCAAAAATACGAAGGTGAAATCGCGAACAATTATATAATGATTGACAGACTTGACTACTTGTAACTCAAATTTTGGAAGAAAACGGACAGATTCAATCGTAAAATGAGAAACACCGACCTGTGCTCTGGTCAATACAGCCAGGGCGGCTGTCAACAACACCGTCCGCAGTATCCGCATCGTTTTCGGGCAAATTGGACCTGAATTATTGCGAATTTTCCGGGCAATTCACTCAAAACAAGATTAAAACGCTCCAAAAAAGTCATAAAATGTAAGCAGGTGGGTTCGGACGGGGCAAATAGCTGGCGGAAACGAGCCAAATTCGGGCCCTGGTCACATGGAAACGCATATTTGCTGGCTAGGCCAGAGAATCGTCTCGCTGTCTCTCCACTCTCTTCATTCCATGAGCTATCTAGAGGGGCAGAAAGGAGAAAAGGGTGAGGGAAAAGGAGAGAGGCAGGGTGGTGCTTGTATGCCCGCGCCACGCTATTGATTCCCCGTCGTGTCTGGCCACTCTCTTCTATGGTGCGAAGACTCTAGCCGCTTTCTTATCTCATGACTCTCCACAAAATGCATGAATTCTCAAGGATTTCGATTCAATAGGATTCTCTCGTTTCTGGATGCTCCCTAGATAGGCACAGGGAATGGGCACTCTCTTCTGTGGCATGAAGACTCTCGTCGCCTTTCTTTTCTAACCTTCTCATGACTCTCCACAAAGTGCATGCTTTCTCGTGTCTTCTGACCATCCATGGATGATTGAGACGCATCTCTGTATTCGAGAAGATCTGTTGTAAGCTAGAGAGTCTAATCTGCTTTGCAAGCCTTGGGATGATGAAATACCTCGCATCTTCAGGCCAAATTCATGGAAAAATCCCTCTCCATTCTTCTAGTCATCCCTACTCGTCTAGGCATGACGAAATACTCCTTTCTTTGTACCCGGTGTTTATCGTCTCTGCATTCATGGAGAAGGATCCCTATTCAGAAGCGTTTGGCACTCTTTCAAATAAAGCGAAGAGAACTTCATCGCTTTCCCGTATCTCTCTTCGCGGCTTGAAAGATACCACATTCTGATACCCCATTCATGCAATTTGAGATAACCCATTATTCTTCTTGCTTTCAAGGTGCATTCGAAAGGGTTAGATGATTCCTTTACAGTCGACCAGGCTATACAGTGAGGCTTCCTCTGTCCCACACTGTACTTCCTCATTCATGGACGAGTAGAGATTGTCCCCACCCCGTATTCTTTCTAGCTTCAGTCAATGAGACTAGGCGGTATGAGCTGGATGGGTCTTTCCATTCATCCCCTCTTCTCTTCTTCTTCATCCCCCTCTCTTCTTCCCCTTCTCCTCTGTCTCATCCCATCTTCATCAAGCCTCGGGCCACTCAAGATGGCCGGCGCTCCTTCAAGTATACTACGGGGAAGATGAGATGGTGGTTATTGACGACAGCGTTCAAAATACGAGCAATCGTCTGTTAATTTCATACACTCTACGCAGATTGAGAATTTTTGCACACCTCTGATGTGCGGTATAAGTTATTGACAGGTAAAGGTAATTTTATTTTCTATAGCAACAGTAGGCGACTGACTAATCGATGAGCGATCCGTCTAGACGTTTATAGATCACGTGAAACTCATTCCGCGCATCACACATCGTGAAGAAGTAATGCTACAAATAATGCAGAAGGGAAATTGCTATTCGACCGAAAAAATGTGTTTGCAATAGGGAGACCTTGCTATCTATACTCTTGATGTGATATATATTTTTTTCATTTTTTGAGTATAATCGCTCATAGAGCTCGACGAAAACGGCTTCTTGACAATTCGCATCTTCCATATTCTCCGAGCATTGTTCATCGGCACAGATAAGGCCATACCGTCATTGTCACTTCGAACTTTTTATCAAACCCTCCGCACCGCTATCTCAAACACGAATCTCAATAGGCAGAGAACCAAAGGGAGCGTGCAAAATGAAGAGAGTCGCATCTCCCAGGACAAACCTCTAATCTAACCTAGCAAGCTCTCCTCATTTCACGCAGTCTCTAGAAGACAACTACAACGAGGTAACACTGATAATGAGGGGCAGTGGTACGAGTCTCTTCGGTGTCCTTTCCGAGAGGAAAGAGATTAAGCGAAATGGAGAAACAATGAGGTCATTACTCCTCGAAAAAGCTCCAAACCGTTATCTTCTCCACCTGAGATGCTCTTCACTCGATCCAAGCAGTATCAGCAATGGAAAACGGCTCCAAGAGACAAAACGCGGGCAGTATTACGCTCTTTTGCTATAATTCCCTCAAAAGTTCCATGGTTTATCGCAGTTTTCAGGACAGTAGGTCGGATGAGAACATTCGGATGATAACCTACTGGATGAGAACCAACAATTTTTTCCAGCGTTGTAGTATTTTGTCAGTAGGTTCACAATCTCACATACGAAAGACAACGAAAATTTTTGGTTATCATCCAGTTGGTTATCATCCGAATGTTCTCATCTGACCTAGTACCGTTTTCAGATAAGAAAAGTTGTCGTGGTCATTCTCCTGACCTCAGTTCTCTTCCTCACTGCCATTGATTCGTACGCTATCGATGGTGAGTTGTAGAGTTCGAAATACGGGTTATCGTCTTTTTATTTCCTACACTCTCTCGCCTCTACGATCGGTGAGACGGTGCGAGGAATGAAGAGACGATTACTCGTATTTTGAACTCTAGTGAGTTGTGCCTTGGCACGCTATGAATACAAATCTGAACTTACAGGGGTTGTTCCGCTCATTCAGAGTCATTTCAACATTTCCGGCGGCGAGGTGGCGATGATAAAGGTGAGTGATTTTGATCGATATTTTTGGAAATTGTATTTTTTCGCTAATTTTTTCATCGTAACGGGGGCTTTCCGATGGGTCCCACCTAGTAGCGTTGTCTGGAGCCTTTAAAATCGTTTGACAAGTACCCTAACTTCATCGTGTTCGGTGAAAATCTAATAAAACATCATTCCAGACCGCATCATCCGCTGTGAATACGGCCACACTGGGCGTGATGTGGATCGCGGGAGAGGCGGTTGGGAGAAGGTAGTTTTAAATTTCGGCAAGAATTTTTGTCACAAAGCTCAATTTTGGAAAGATACATTTAAAATATGTTCTGCCCTGGTATGACCATCAGAAAGTATCTATCACACAAATTCAGGACACTTTACCTCCTCTCACTCATCACATGGATCGCCCTCACGCTCCTATCCATCTCGGTGGGATCAAAATCATTTCTGGTAAGTATTTTTTGATTGCATTCTTAATCCTGATCAATATGAGCAATGGTACCAGATATACCAGATATAGGCCTCGTGAAACTCATTCCATTCTTAGAGAATGTTCTAGCGCAACGGAATTGGATGTGATGAGTTTCAGGAAACTCACATAGAAACATTCTGAAGGTTTTTATTAGTATGAACGAGGAACTAGCCAGCTACGCTCGCTTCGCTCGCTCGCTGGCTAGATGTCGCCGGGTTATCCCAGTCATCTGTAAGCGCTTCGCATCGCCGGGTTATCCCGATATTATGCGAACGCTTCGCAAACGCTTACCATTAATTTGCAAACGTACTTAGTGGCTACATTATAAAAGATTTCCGGATGGCTCTCGGTCTCAAGAGCCTTTCATAAGCGTGAATGTGTTCCACCGATCTAAGTTGACCCAGTGAAACACTTTGGTATACTGTAATAGCGAGTTACGCTCGCTAGATTTTGCGCCGCCTTATCCCAGTCATTTTCAAACGCTTGCGGAAGGCTCGTGAGGCCTCGAGCGACCCGAAAAAAGTTGGGATGGAGCCACTTCGTGGCTCCATCCCAACTTTTTCCGGATCGCTCTCGGCCTCACGAGCCTTCCGCAAGCGTGAATGCGTTCCACCTAACTACTTTATAAATTCAGCCTAATTTCCAGCGAAAACGGAGCGAAAAATAGTTTTGTAAACAAGTATTTCGTCATATTGCATAGTGATGACGAAATTGATTATCGATTTTTAAAAAAATTTTATTTACGAGAGAGTTTGATGCCGAGCACGATCGATTTGGTTGAGTTTCCGGTGAAAACGGCGCAAAAAACGGTATATTGCATTATCATTACGCAATATTGCATAGTGATGACGAAATAGATTATCGATTTTTTTGTGCAAATCATGACAAGTCGTTTGGTTCATCGCACGATCGATTTAGCTGAGTTTCCGGCGCGAACAGTGCGAAAAACGGATTATTAAAAAAAAATTTTTTTCATGAGAAATTGTTTGGTGAAGGTCCGAGGGGTGTACGATCGTTTTAAGCCGAGATATGAGCAAAAAATTTTGGGCGTGACAGACAGACAAACAGACAGACAGACAGACAGACAGACAGACAGACAGACAAACAGACGGACAGACAGACAAATTTTTTTTATATTACTTAGTAATATCTGAGTCAAAAAATCAATTGTCCCGATTGCTTGTTAAAATAGGGGAGTTGATTCCCTGTTCAGTTATTCGTCGTTCTCCGCTCGCTCGGCGCCGCAGCATCAGCCGTGCTAGGAGTGCTGAGCCCGGTGCTAGTGGCGGATCTGTTCAGAGGTATTCTTTTCATATGCAGCCTTCAGGATATCTTTAGAGTGTGCTAAACAGAACGGATGGTGACTCGTCGAAATAACAATTTCAGGCAGATCACTGGGCATCGCACTGATGGCCATGTCCGCGGGCGAGGTCGTGTCGGGGTGAGATTCCAGTTAGCGGCTCTTTTTTCGTCTCTTTTTTTGCGGCACAACCTTCTGTTTTGGGTGGATACGAAAAATCCCTTTGATGCGAAAAATTCAAGAGTTCCCGAAATATGTTTCATCGAAATGCTAAATTGTGTTGCACTGGTCTTTGTCAATTGCACTTTGCAGATCGGCCATAAAAACCAAAAATCACTCTGGTGCGCGCGCCCAAGTTGGGATCAAGCAAATCTCCAAGTAGCGTACAAGCTTGGGGGCAACTTGGGATTTTGCTTGATCCCAAATTGGGAGCGCCTTTTTCGGATTACGGTAGCGAGAGAGTGAGAGAGCGAGAGACGGTAGGCCTCACCATTATTGATTGATAGTGGCATGAGTTGCCTCATACAGTAACCAATGGCCCCACACGGTACGACCATATGGGGGTGGTCACATTCAAAATACAGTCCTACTGGGGACCGTAGATAATCAATCGCACTCGTGCCCGAAGGCAGTCAGAAGAGGGCAGAAAAATGGGACCTTATAGCCTAGGCGTGTGCTGGACGCGACGGGTAAGAAAGCCTGCTTGATTCCAACTTGGGAGCTGGAGGTACTGTACTTGATCCCAACTTGGGAGCTCGAGGCCGGGGTACTGTACTTGATCCCAACTTGGAAACGCCTTTCTACTTGATTCCAACTTGGGCGCACGCACCAGAGCTTGATCCCAACTTGGAAACGCCTTTCTACTTGATTCCAACTTGGGCGCGCGCACCAGAGCACACTGATTGTCTTGTGTTACTGTTTTGGCGTTAGGTGTTGCGGGTAATCGTCTCTTCATTTCTCACACTATCTCACCGGTCAGAGAGGCGAGAGAGCGTGTCAAATAGAGAGACGACTACCCGTATTTCGAACTACAAGACATAAATGTGACAAAAAATACCAGGAATGACTCAGATCCAAGAAGAATAGAATTTATTTCGAACTCTAGACTTCATGAAAATCGCCTTTCAGTGCCACCATATCCGTCATCTACTCCTCTCTAGTGCTGGTGGTTACTAATAGAAACGCGCGTTCAAAATTCAGTTTTCGATTTTTTCCTAAATTGACATGTGTTTCATAGATTTTTTTAAATTTTATTGCATTGAGTTTTTACAATATATCTTTCATCTTGGTGCAATTCCAACAAATATCCAGACTAATGAGTTTTCAAACATACAATCGCCTTTCAGTGCCACCATATCCGTTATCTACTCCTCCCTGGTACTCAGTTCGGGCCTTCCATGGCAGGCCGCGCTACTTCCCGCACCGGTGATGTCTGTGGTGCCATTGACTGCACTGGTCTGCTTGCTGAAGAAGGTGGATTTGAATTGACATTGATCGAATAAGCAGTTTCTCTTATCTATAATTGTCATAATTATCATTGTAATTATGATTTTCTGATGATATGTGATATAATAATGCGAAATATCTATGAAAATATGAAATATATGCAACTATCAGGGCACCAAGGCCCATCGTGATGTGAACGTCTTTGCTGGTGCCTTCAAAATCTTCTCGATGTGAGTTATTTTTTTGTATTTAAAAAATACGTCAAAATTTCAGAAAATCGTTCTGCCTCACGACCCTGAGCTTTTCATTGGCATCATTCCACGTGAAGGCCCTCTTCTGGCTTCCGTCGATGATATTGAGTGCGTGGACGCTGGCGCCCGAGGCATTTATGGGCCTGTCGTATCCGAGGTTAGTCTCTTTGTTCCTGTTGTTTTGATGTTTTGTTACCTCTGCTAGGTTCAAGGAGCAAACGTACACCTAAAGTTGCAGCGTCACCGCTCTCAACTCACTGCTGATACTTGCGGGTAACGTCTTCGGCATGCCGCTGCTACTATGGTTCGCTCAGGCATGATATTTGGAATCATTGGGGCACGCATTACAATTGGCATGAAATCACTCTCTTCTTTTTGCGTGGAATTACTGGAAATAATAATTGATACTTAACTCAACTCAATGAACAGGGATGTGATACTCAATTCCTTTTGTGTTTAATTACTGGATTACTGGAAGAGGCCATTTTCAGCGAAGATATCGATAGTATCACCCCCAAAAAACCATTCCAGCACTGGTACCACGGCACGGGCATCTTCGCCGGTCGGCCGCCCTTCCCGAAGGCGTATCCGATCGTCGTGGCCGCTGGGGGATTCGTTAACGCTGCTACCTTCACTTTTGACGTGCTGATGATGAACAGAAGCTTCGCCGCTTGTCTTGTTAGTAGTAAAGTTCGAAATACGGGTAATCGTCTCTTCATTTCACACACTCTCTCGTCTCTCTGACCGGTGAGAGAGTACGTGAAATGAAGAGACGATTACCCGTATTTCGTACTCTAGAAATGACACCGCTGTCTCTTCATTTTGCATACTTTCCCGTCCGCTCGATCGACTAGAGAGAGTGTGAAATGATGAGACGTGTGCTCATATAGTGCATTCTTTGGGCGGAATTTACTCATTTTTGATTATTTTCGAAATAAGTGAAAGAGATTCGTTGCAGTTGCCCAACTTCCTCGCCGGTTTGGGCTCGTCGGCCGAAGCAAGTCTCGGCAAGCTGACGCTCATGGTAAGATTGATCTTTGATCTCTAGCTGATCCCCAAAAACATCTGTTATTCGCTAATAATGTAGAAGGGGGATGGTGCTCCCTACCATGGTAGGATGGTAGTCATCGTCACAGAAGGTGTTTCTCCTCACTGTCAAATCTAGTGAAAAATTCCTAAATTGAGATAATTGCTCTATTTTTTCAGATGGTGCTCCCCACCTCCTCTCGAACCGCCGGAATGTCCCTGTTCTTCCTGAGTGCGGGCATTGTCAGCACGCCGTCAGCGCAGATTATCGGATTCGTGAGTTACCCAATAGATAATTGGATCTAGGGTGAACAAACATTTTTCGATCTCTCTTTTCGCAATGACTCTCGCCGTTCAGGGAAACCTAGAGAGAGCATTGCGAAATGAGAGATCGAAAAATACTTCGCACACCCCAGATTTGGATCCTAGCCAAATCGTGATTCACAAAATGTTGTAAATCAATGCATACTTAGATCACGGACACGTTCCGGGGCTCATCAACTCTTGAGGAAGATCGATTTTCTGCGTATCAAAAGGTTAATTTATACGTAAGACATACGGAAACATATATTTTTTCAGGGAATGCTTGTCTCCAATCTATTCATGGTTGCCGGTGCGATAATGACGACAATAGTCGTGTTCTTCTTTGAGGAGGATTGCAAGAGGGTTAGTCTTATCTTCCTGATCCTCCACCGATTCGTCTCTTTCATAAAAATCAAGAGTAGGGAGAGGATCATGAAAAAAACTAACTGTGTGGCTGTTACAGGCAGAGGCGGAGAATGCTCGGAAGGAGGATGGTGAAGCTGATGAGAAGACTTCCTTGATCGGACAACCGAAGAGTCGAGCAGAATCCCTGATGTACGGAGTGATCAGAAGCAGAGCGCCGACACTGGAGATTGATGAATAAAAAGTAATGGAACCATTGTGATAACCAACAATTGCATAGGATGCAACGAGTTTTTTCACACTTCCTTTTGTAATGGGTTCAACGAAGAAGTCCCACAGCATTCTGACCCCCATTGTTCTCTCCCGATAAGGGTGAACAAAGGGATTATTTTTTGAATCTTTCCCGCCGGCGCGAAAAATTCAAAATAAGCGGGGATAGCGGTTAGACCTTCGAAAACGAGCGAGCACTCGTTTAGTTTTGCGAACGAGTGCTCGTTTTCCCTCTCATTCGAGTGCTCGTTTCACTCGGCGAGTGGTGGAATGCGTGAAAACGAGCACTCGAGTGCTCGTATTGCTCGCCATCTCGCGAGTGCTCGCGGAATGAGACCGGTGAGAAATGAGGGGAAGAGAAAAGTTGTGAATGAATTATGTTTCACAATCTCTCTTTTTCCGAATGCACTGTTCAATCGTTACAAGTCATTATCGTCGAATATATATTGGTAGATGCTACTATTTACTCAAACTGATACCATTGGACAGGTATTCAAAAATAATGTGATACTTTAGAAGATTTTAGTAGTATAGCAATAACGGGATTTATAATTTTCCGAACTACTGTTCCTAGTGAGGGCTTCAAGTAGGCGAAACGAACGCATTTATTCTAAGCCGAATATACGTCATCCATTGGTCATAGAGTTATTACTCAAACTGCAAACGGCAACCATGCAGTGTGACCATGCAGCCCTATCGTGTTAGGTGCCTTGACCTCACTCATTTCCGCATTCGCCTCCGCTTACTTTTGTTCTCAGTTTTACCCTGTACAAAACATTATCAAACTCTTACCCAAGCAGGATCACGAGACTACGAAACGTCAACGATCGCTCTATGCAATATTTAGTAACAGCTTTCATTTGGAAAAAAGAGAGATTGTGAAACATAATTCATTCACAACTTTTCTCTTCCCCTCATTTCTCACCGGTCTCATTCCGCGAGCACTCGCGAGATGGCGAGCAATACGAGCACTCGAGTGCTCGTTTTCACGCATTCCACCACTCGCCGAGTGAAACGAGCACTCGAATGAGAGGGAAAACGAGTGCTCGTTTTCGCGCGAGTGCTCGTTTTGGAAGGTCTATTAGCGGTCACTCCTCCCGCCCAGTCCTTGCAGTTCTATTCATGCAAAGTGAGCCAGGGCGTATGTAAAGTGCACCCCCTCCCTGTTGGGGAAGAATGATGTGGTCCTTGATGCACGAGGTACCAATGGCCATCCATTTATGGATTTATGGCCATTTATGGCCATGCATTTATAAACCCACACTCAGCTTTTTATGTTTAGCCTTCTCAAAGAGAAATTCTCATAACCGCTTCTCCCTCTGATCAAACTAGTGTTTGCCTTTCAATGTGATACTACACAAATCCACGAGTTTTCCTCTCTTTGCTTCTCACTATCACTTCTCTGATCAGTATTTCATCTTGATAACCCACACAACTAAAATGATTTACATTAATGCTGGAAAAGATCTGTTCCAAATCGAATCCATTTTAACTTTCGAAACTAAAGTGATGAAAAACTCCCTCTCGATCTGTGCAATCAGAGCAAAGAAAATTCAGTGGTTCCCCATCTCTCTTGATCGAGTGACGATCCCCGCAAAAGCTGAGCAACCTCAAACTACGAACGACGTGGGGAATGCTCTTATGATGTTTGTGAAAGGCGAAACTCGGTGGGCGTAGTTGAGTCAGTGTGAGGGAGGAGTTGGCAACCGGGAGTCATTCTCGGGTGATAGCGTTATGATAGAATTAGGACGTGTCCACGACTCATCGATTTTAATTTTTGAATTGTTCTCATATGAATATTGCTCCTTGTTTTCATCCCACTTTGTCATCATATGTGTACGTAAATTAGACCGGTAATTCAACAGAGTCAGTTGCATCGCTCGTTCTCACGTAAACCCTTCAGCGACGTTGAATAAACGTGAAAATGTGGCTCAGCGCCGCTGTTTCTGCGTAGTCTGAAACATAAACTGCTCACATTGCGCCCATCTGCGCTTCTACGAAATTCTTCTTTTGTTGTTCGTATTCTTCAACAATCGCCGATAAAGCTACGCACGTAACCGATAGGCAAACAAACTAGTAACACCCACAAGGCCATCAAATTCTTTTGAATTCAAGGTGGTAAAATGCCAGCAAAATTGCCAAATCCCACTGAAGTCTGGTGTTTACACAAGACAACCGCGTTGATTCACCCGCATTTTTTCAAATTTTCCCGCGATTATTGAAGCTTCGCTATTTCTCTTATTTTACAACACCTCAATTCGCCCAGTTGTTTATTTGTAACGTTCTAGGATATTGAGGCTTTGATGAACCGCTTCTTGCTGATTTACTGCAGCATTCTCGCTGCAGCTGCTGCAGGAAAGCTGTGTGGGGAGTGGAAAAAGGTATGGTTTTTTTCGCCAAGAAATGACAGGAATGAGATGACTAGACGACGTACAACGTTGATGTTATTGAATCTAATTTATATTACAGGTTGGCAGTGGCAACACTTGCTATTCGATTCGGACCGCGAGTGGGCTGTCCGAAGAATTGTTCGTGCAGCTGAATCCTACAACGAATTGCGATACACTACAGGTGAGTCATATCAAGCGATACTTTTCATACAGCATCCTTCCTCTTTCCATTCGCTGAATGAAATGCTGTTTGTTAGTCTCATCTCAATAACCCTCTGGCGTGGGAATCCAAGTTGTGACCAGGGGGGGGGGCAAATTGGATTTTTGCTTGGATCCAACTTGGATTTTTGCTTGAACTTGGAATTCTGATTGGATCCAACTTGGAAGCCCGAGGCCAGGGTACTGTACTTGGATCCTACTTGGAAGCCCCGTTTTGCTTGGATCCAAGTTGGATGTGCACACCAGAGCCATTTCAGGTCGGCCAGAAGCTATGCGTCTCCGAAACCGAGAAGTTGTTCTGCTATGAGCCCGTGACTGTCAGGTATGAGATCCTGATTCGGCATTGTATGATTGCTTTACTTTTCCAGCTCGGGTGACACTTGCTGGTCCATTCGGACTGCGCATCAACTGGATGAGCGCGAGTTCATGGAAATGAACGAGGGCGTCAATTGCGATCAGCTTGCCGTATGTTGCTGCTGTATTGTCTTCTATATTTTTTGCTGGATATCGTACATCACCCACATTACCGAACAAATGTACTTTTTGAACATTTTTTACTTTTTTTACTTTTCGCGAATTCGCGTTTACCCGTCCTAATTTTTGTTTCACATTTTTTGTTGACAGCGGATGAATACCCGATAAGCGGATGAATACAAAAAATTGGCCGGTGAAATATTATTTTAAATGGGTGAAAAATTAAAGCCGTTGCCCCTATTTTAAATTAAAATACGGCTCTGATGATGATGAGGACAAATGAGTACGGTAGAGCCGTATTTTACTTGAGAATAGAGGCTCATATTTTTCACCCATTTAAAATAATATTTCACCGGCCAATTTTTGCATTCATCCGCTTATCGGGGTCAACAAAAAATGTGAAACAAAAATTAGGACGGGTAAACGCAAATTCGCGAAAAGTAAAAAAAGTTAAAAAAATGTTCAAAAAGTACATTTGTTCGGTAATGTGGGTGATGTACGATATTCGAGTAAATATTTTCGATCCTTTTTCAGATCAGTCATAAACTGTGCGTGCGCGCAGGTGTTGATCAAGTGGTGGTGACGTCAACAGTGACGCCTACGGCACCTGAACCGGCTTTTGAATGCCCCGAGACTGTTGGAGTCGTGTCAGGCGATACTTGTCATGGGTAATCGCATCTTTGCATTTCCTGAATGCTATAGATGTTGAAATCTATTATTTTTCAGATTGGCCGAAAGGTATGGCCTCAACACGACTCAATTCGACGTACTGAACGAGGGCGTGAACTGTGATTCGCTACAGGTATCTAAGAAGTCCATCCTGAGTCCATCCTGATTTTGATGTATGTTTCTAAGAATCACGGATCGTGCTAAGATTTCTGAGAAGTGACTTGAGCGAAATAAATAGATGCCTTTACACTTAGATCGGTTCCTCCGTCTGTGTTTCTCGAGAGGGCTGTCAACTGCGGTACGAGACTCAACAAGGCGACTCGTGCCATCGCATCGCCGTCGCCTTCAAGATTTCCGTGGAGGAGCTGAAGGAGGAGAACGCCGTCGACTGTGATCGACTGCAGGTTAGAGGCGCTGTCAACGACATCATCACGCTTATCTAGCATTTGATTGATAGCTTGATACTTATAGATCGGCCGACGTCTGTGTGTGTGGCGCACATCTTCGGCTGCCGTTTCCAATCTGACCTGCTCGACTGCCAGTCGCGTGAAAGCAGGTGTGTGACACAATCTCGTTTTCCATACCCTATAGTTTTCAATTTTCCATCAATTTCAATGCTCGAAAATACGAATATTTGAAGGTGACACGTGCTGGTCGCTCTCCATCGCTCACGGCATCTCCGTGGACGACCTTCGCTTGCTGAATCCACGCATCGACTGTGACCTACTGCAGATCGACTCTGAGATATGCGTTCAAGCTGATTCCATCAAGGTAAACATTAAATTTCCCGAAAAATAGTGGATCAACATCAAAATCCTCAGCCCTGCACTTTGTTCCGCGCCATCGATAACAAGGACTCGTGTGAGCAGATCGCTGCCGTGGAAGGTGAGTTTTCCCTACAATTTGCTTCTTAATTTCCTGAATAGGATGGAATGAAAAGACGAGTTCGCGCTGACGGCCCGGGATCATGAGAGATATCCATGTTGTCAATAGTTTTCGTTATTCGGAAATATTATTGCAGAAATTCCGTTCGACTACTTCATCTCGCTCAATCCTACACTGAACTGCGATCGTATGAACTTGTCCGACCAGGTGAGTCTATTTTTCATAACGATGGCCTGGCAAGAAAAAGCTCTCCTCATTTCGCATGCACGCTCATTTCTCTAACCACAGAGAGAGACGAGTGATGAAGGCACCATTTCTTGAGAATCCATCCGTAGTTGAACAAGACGTGTGCTATGAAGTGCCAATCACAGGTCTGCATCGGTCGCGGCCCGTACGAAGCCTCCAAGTGCTTGAGTAGCGTCCGTGTAACTGACCCAGCCGAGACGTGCACGACTCTGCTGCCGAAGCTACGCATTTCCCAGCAACAACTGCTCTCTTTTAACCCGAGGATTAACTGTTCCTCGACCATCCCACAGTTCTCGATGATTTGCTCGTCCGCGACGCAGACTGAAGACCGCCTAACTGTCGTGGAGCGACTCTTCAAAGCCCTGGGGTTGGTTTCTACTCCATCAAGCATCTGTACATAATGGTAATATTGAAGAGCCACATCACGCATATTGCTGGAGGCCTTCAACCAGTATAAATCGCGCCCGAGTCAACCGAATAACGGCCGCGTTTACAGCGCCTTGTTGAAAGAGATACTTCGTCCAGAGGTTGGCGTGTCTGTTTTTTAAGTTGTTCTCATCAGCCTGTCAGGTATCTCGAATCCTGGAGGAGTTAGCATACGCAAGTAACGACATGAGAATGTTCATGGACTCGGGACTGCGAACCAAGACGGATGTTTGCGGGCAACTTCGTGGGAGCGATATTTCGTGAGTCATCTTGTCCTACTTTTTAAGTTTCTTCACTAAATGATCCAGTAAAAGGTAAGGTTACTTCCACAATCAAAGCAAGAGTGGTTGAAGGATGAGGTTCTCCGGAAAGGATATCCCTGAATGAACGTTCCAGAAGCGCGACAATCAACTGTTTCTGCGATTCATCTCGCCTGAACGTGTACTGTCACGCACTGCTCTACAGAGAACTGGATGATACGAACGAGCAGGAAGATGAGAGGTTCGCTGTCATTGAGAATACTCAACAATGATTAGTCTTGTCCAGTCACAATCTCCTTATCCGTAATTACTTTACACGGGCAAACAGAACTCGAATGACGTAGTGACCTAATGAGTCGAATGACTGGAATGAGAATGACTCGCCCTATACAAATGAATTCGACAATTTTATCATTTGAAGATCATCAAGAGACAAGAGAGCACTATGCTCGGCATCGCTGTCCGTCCCTTCACTTAATGTCGACGATTATTTCACGGACAAGAATGCGAAGCTCGGTCAATGCTTCGGCGCAGATTGCTCGGTAAGATGACTCGGTAATGGAAAAAAACATGCATCTTATCTAGGTTCAAATGGGCTTCGTCGAGATATCACTGGCAGCGGATGTATGCATGCCCTTCATCACTGTCAATGATGACAAACTCAAGTTCTGTCTGAGTTCGTCTGAGTGCTCACGTGAGTATTTATTATCGTTCGGCTACCGTTTCATTATGATACCAGCCGATTTCGCCCCCGCCTTCGGCGGGGTCTGATCGGCTGGCAGGGTTCACAGCTGGACAATTCGGTCCCCATTTCACAATTTCAAAAGCGCGCGCGACATGTTTCGACATGTTTTCAGTTTCGTGACCTGACTTTCGCAATAGTGGACAAACACACATACACAAAGAGGACATTCTTCTTTATTAAGGAGTATGATATCATTTCAGAAGGAGACCTGTCCAGCGGTGCATTCGTCTCACGACTGATCGCTGATGGAACCTCGTCAGCAAGTCTCAGTCTGTGCCTGCTCGGATCGACCTTCATTAGAAGAGCTGCAAAAATTGCCTCCAAAGATGCCAAAGTCAAAAGTGAGTCAAGTTGGATATTTTCTTAATGAATCAATGTTGGAGATTTCAAGAGATGAACTTGTGATTCACAAGAGTTTACTGTTCCACATTCCAGCGGGAGCTCACAGGAGTATAGGACGCCTTGATTAGCTGGAATTATTTCCCCTTTTTCCATATTCAGGCACGGGCGTCTGCCTCACAGTGGCCAAGGCTGAGTACAGTCCCCTCGCCGGGAAGTTGGATCTGAGCGCCGAGCTTAATCTGCTCGTCTTTGACGTGAGTAAAATCACTGTTGAATTTGTGACAATGTGATCTATCACGCGTGTCACGTAAGAATCGAATAAATTCAGGGGTTGTTGTGCAAATTTTTTGGCCCATGTGTTGATATGCGTTTTTGAGTAGTCCTTTTTGAGTAGATAAATCATGTTCGATTCCGTCCCCGACATTGCAGGTGAAAGGTGGGGCGGTACTGAAGGCGCACGATCTGCCGGTTTCCGAGATCTGCGACATTGAGGATCTGGAGTGCAACGATTACTGCCTGTGGAAGTGCGTATTTATTCGCTAATCAATTTTAAAATACACCACCAACGAAATGTATGCACTGATGCGTCGTCTTGTCATTGTCACTCATCACTTATCATCACTTATCATTGTCTTATCATTGTTTTCTTCACCGATTACTTCTGACCAGGTTCTACAACACCGAGAATTGGAAGGCCTATGGGTACATCGAAGTGAGGCTGTTCAAGATCTTCGACTTCTTCGAGGGAATCAAAATTGCCGAAGAGAAGTTCAATGCGCCGAGGAAGGTAAGGGAAATCGGATTGATAGCCATAAGATAATAATAATATTTATCCGCACAGGTTGTGGGGGGGGGGCTCTGGTGCCTTGTACCGTTGACGAGTAGAGGGACGGGCCAGTTGGTAATGCTAGATAGATCATACTAGGAATGAATAAAAGCCAAGGCGCATCGAGAAAATAGGATGTGAAACGGGATGGGGAGGCGGTAGATCATCAATAAACATCATATCAGGCCGGCTGCAATCCGAACAAGGAGGTCGCAATTCTGTGGGCGGACGAGAGGACGTGCGAGGGCGATTCCGTCGTGGTTGCAAGGTGCATGTCTGGTAGCGACAAGGTACTGCGTAAATCAATCAGATGACTATCTTACAAACCACAATGCACCGCTGAACGATCGGTTGAAGTATGAAACAGTGCACCCATAGAGAAATATTGGTCCCTTTGATAAATACTGGTCCCTTAGATATACTGGTCCTAGCAATACTGACCCCTTCGAAATTTACTGGTCCCAAATTTTGATAATATATATACTGGTCCGGCGGGACCAGTATTTACCAAAGGGACCAGTATTTCTCTATGGGTGCACTATTTCATACTTCAACCGAACGATCTAGCTTCTCGTGTCATGGGGGCACGTTCTGAATTTCAAATCAAGCATTCGATATAAATTTTCTTTACCAGAAGAAGACCCAGTTTCATGCAGGCCGAGTTCGAGCCCGTTGGCCGGGAGTACAACGGGCTGACGTTCAGGCCGAACGTTTGGGGCAGCACGCTGTTCTTCATCGAATTCGTCGACGCGAACAGCGAGAAGATCGGCTTCGACGTGTACGGAGGCAAGAGCAAGAATAGGGTGAGTGAGGATTTCAGAGATTCGTGAATTGTTGTCAACTGAGACACCGGCACTCTGCTAGTCGCATTTGATGGTAGCAAACATTTCAAGGCTAGCAAGGGCAACTTCTACTACGCTGTGCGCAACGATGGAATTTACTATGGCACGAATCCGAAGGAGGTATGAGCATATAGATCGACTCCCCCCCCCCTCTCTCTCTCTCTCGATTCCCTCATTTCTGTGGGCGTTGTGCTGTGTTGTGCATGGTTATCACGCAGTTCTTATTGTTAGGTGAATCAGCTCAAGGCTAGCTGGAAGCAGCCCTGCCAACCGAAGAATGAAGATGGGAATAATGGAAACGGAGGAGACGGTGATGCCGACGAGCCTACGGGAACCTGTAAGAGCAAACTATTTACTCCATAGATACTCGGTAATTGTCGGCATAGTGAAACTCCTCATGCCCTACTGAGAAGTCACTATTTATTCTCTAATTCACTGATTGCTTTTAGCTTCTCTTCCGGCAGCTTCTTGCGGTAAGCGCATCGTCGGCTACTATACCGGATGGGGCAAGCGTGAGGTGCAATCTTTTTTTTTCAATTTTTGTTCCCCACATGCACAAATTTGCACAATTTCTCGATCTTTATCGTCTCTCAGGTCTCGGTCGATCAACTTCGGAAGCTTACACATGCTATCTTCGCGTTCATCGCAACGTCAGCAGATGGCTCCGTGGACTTTGGCGTCGTGTCGGAAGATGATTCGTCCCCAGACGCGGCGGCACTCGCGAGGCAACGGTTCTTCGATCTGAAGACAGTAGGTGCTCCTTTCAGCCGGGATATAGCATCATTGCTGCAGAAAGCCCGTCGCGCCTCGGCCGGTGTCCGCGTGCTATTCGCCGTCGGTGGATGGGACAACTCACAGCACTTCTCTGCTATTGCGGCGGATGAGGGAAAGCGAAGGAGATTCGTTGATTCGTGCGCGGATTTCCTCAAGGTGAAGCTGACCGCTATAGGCATTCCAATCAGTATCTGATTACTACAGCTGCACTTGATCATGTATGCTACACTTATGGTTTTTTGCAGAACACGGGCGTAGACGGTGTGGATGTGGATTGGGAATATCCTGTAACTGGAGGAGCCCACGAGGGAGTTCCGGCGGATAAAGGTATGATTACGGAACTCTCGTGGACGATGTTCCCTTGGACATGCATAACACGGATGTTCCTTTAGAAAACTACGTACGTCTACTACGCGAGCTACGCGAGAGGCTGGACAGACTGCAACGAGAGAGCGGACGGAAGGAAAGATACTTGATCTCACTCGCGTCGGCTGCCGGAGAGTGGACGATTCGGCCGGGCTACGACCTGAAGGGAATCCTTGAGGTTAGAACTCGAGAAATGATACCGCCGCCTCTTCATTTCACACACTCTCTCGTAACCCGAGCGGGCGAGAGAGTGTGCAAAATGAAGAAACGGCGGTATCATTTCTCGAGCCCTACCTTGAGGTACAAAATTCAGTCTTGGGTCTCATGTTACTGACAGTACAAGTTTGCGAAGCACAGATACAAAATATGCTAACTGAAAACGTTTTACTTGATGAGCACTAATACATAGCTACTGATCCTCTTCCGGCGGTGGCCGAGAGGCATGAACAAGTGATATTGATAGCCTAATTGTTAGTACGTTATATTCAGTACGCCGACTTCATCAACGTGATGACGTACGATTACTACGGCGCTTGGGGATCCAAGTGGGGCGCGTACACGGGACCGCCGTCGCCTCTGTACTACGGACAGCCCAAGGTGATCATCATCACTCGTTCATGCTCGACATATTCTTGATTCACGTTTGACGATTCTTGCTCATGTTAGAAGCATTGTTTCGGCAAAATATTATGGAATTTTCAAGAGATCATCAAGCTGTCTATTTCCTAGGGCTTCTCTGGCAAGATGAACGCGGACTTCACGATGAAATTCTACGCGTGTCGCTCGAAGAAGCCGTCCCAGCTGAACATGGGCGTTCCCTTCTATGGACGGTGAGATTTGAACGCCATTAGATAACGAAGTGGAGAAAAAAAAACGCATTACTCTATGCTTCTTGAAAATAGATGAAATACGCCACTTTCCAATTCAGGTATTGGGAAAACGTCGGTGGCGCAATCAACTCAACAGATGAGATGTGGCGCACGGCCGACGCAGTAGGCGGCAAGTACCAGGGCGGATACGTCGCGTGGAGGGATGTTGGTTAGTGCTTCATTTTATGGATCTCCGCAACACGTGTTAGATGAGTATCCAATTGATAACCGCTCGATCGTAGGTTCCTCCTGGGACCTCTCTTCTGCCCGACTACACGACAAGTCTCGCGCTCCCTACATCTGGAATGCCGGAGCGCGAAAGTTCCTCGGATTCGAGAACCAGGAATCACTGAGGGAGAAGGCCAAATATGCGATTGAAAAGTAAGTGTTATCTGTGAAATTTAGATCTGTCAAAAGAATATCAATTAAATATTTCGAATTTGATATTCAGGAACTTGGGCGGATTAATGATCTGGGCGATCGACCAGGATGACGAGGCCGACTCGCTGCTGTCGGTTAGTAAAAAAGAGTACCGATAAATTTAGAAAAAAAACCTCCATCGGAAGCTTTCTGTGAAATATAACAAGTTTTTCACCTTCTTTATTCCCGTTTATAGGTCGTCTCCAGCGCCAATCTGTGCGAGAAGGGCAGCGGCGATAACGTTGCACATACTTGCTCGCCCATCGATGATGTCAGTTCGGAAGTTTCTGATACTACTGATGCGCATGATCTGTGAAGTGATGCAATTTGTGAAACACATTTCTGAAAATTCAGAGCGATGAACATGCAGAAATTGCTTCTTCCAGGTACGTTGGTGGAATCCGGAGAACTCGGATGAATCTAAGCAAGGACGTTGCGGGAAGTACGCGCCGCTAATTGATGGATTCTATCCGGTACGGTTGCCTATCAACTCTCACATTAATTGATAATCATTGTTTTTATAACAATGATTATACTGATAGGTGTGCGACCCGGACGATCCGGGCTACTCCTGTTGCGGAAAACACGGTTTCTGTGGAAGCGGGGAGGAGTTCTGCGAGTGCGAGGAGTGTGTGGACTACAGGTGAGAATGGGGCATTTCTTCGATTTTTGGACCAGCCCTTGCTCTTAGAGTGTTTTTTAACAACCATTTTCTTTTAATACCCCCTCCACTGAGCGAATGGTTTTGAGAATTTCTGAGAATGGTCTCCAATATTTTGACTTCGAGAAGACATTCACCTCATCGGTCATGATGTGACGTGAGACAATCTATTTATAGAAATGACCCCTCGCTCATCACCAAGGAACCGACGAAGCCGACCCGACCGATCACTTGGCACATGGAGGAGGGACAGAGCGGAAGGTCGGTATCTGATTCACAAAAATGTCCTCGTTTCATTTTTCGTGGCCTCTTCGCGAAATCACTGTGGCATCTGGCGTTGTGCCATAAAACCGGTTGATTTGAGATGAACGAGCGAACAATCATCTGCCCCTTTCGCGGGAGAGTAAGGAAGAGATTCAGATCTAATGATGGCTTAATCCAGATGCGGAAAGGAGGCGGCGCAGATCAACGGTCAAGCAGCCACGTGCAACCCCGACTCGTTCCAACCGTGCTGCGGCAATGGTTTCTATTGCGGGTCAGGGAAGGAGTTCTGCGAGTGCGACGGATGCGTGGACTACAGGAACAGATGATGATTCTTGTTGTAATTGTAATTTATCGATAATTATTGTCTTTATCAACAACGACTACCTCACCGATTTCCTTCATGATAAATACTTTTCGCTTGTGGAATAATGTACCGCAAGGACCGATAATGTACCGAGAGCACACTAAATCTGGGTATTACTCCATGGGATAATTTGCGAATCTCTCGGAACTCACCGTCTTGGTTCTCCAGAGATCGAAATGACACTTCACTCTTCAAGCCATCGCGCTTATCTCGCAAATTCTAACCTCACTCTTTCTAACCAGCAAGCGAGTGCTATGAAACTTCGCAACATTGGCGAGAGCCAGATAACAGTTAGTTTCAATTTTCCTATTCACAATAGATTTATTTCAGCATTGTTTTGAACTGAAACTCAATAAGGAACAAATTTCTTGTTTCAGTGCAACAAAATCGTTATCGCTGCCTTATTGTGCACGATTCTCTCGCTTTCATCGATTGATTCGTTCGCCATCGATGGTTTGACCTTGACTTTTTCGTTGAAGATAAGAGATCGTTTTCAGGCCTCATTCCTCTCATACAAAGCCATTTCAACCTTAATGGCGCTCAAGCTGCGAGTATTCGGGTTCGAAAAATAATTTTACACCTATTCAATAAGTTCTAGACGGCCACCTCAGCTACACACACGGCTACACTCGGGATAATGTGGCTTTTCGGAGGCCTTTTTGAGCGAAGGCATGATTCGTTTCTTCCCTGGCGATGGAATCTTACTATTTCAGGAAACTGTACATTATTTCCGCTGGAACTTGGATCGTATTGTCTTTTTCAGCTATTCTTCTTGGATCTGAGTCATTTTTGGTAAGTTTTCACGTTTACTGAATCTTCTTTGTTTTTAGTATGAGCACATTTAGGTGTTTGTAATTCTCCGATCCCTCGGTTCCGTAGCATCTTCGATCGTTGGCGTTCTGAGTGTTGTATTGATAGCCGATGTCTTTCGCGGTTTGTAAGAATCCAATTAAATATGTTTACTTACCCAAATTTAAGATCGCGCGCTTGGCATTGCGTTGAGTCTCATGCTAATGGGAGAGATGATGATTGGGTGGGCAATGACTTTTGAAATTCGAAATATAAGTATTTTCAGAACTTTCCTTTCCTCCGTATCATCTTCAATCGTAGTCAGCTCCGGTTTGCCATGGCAAGCGGGCCTTCTTCCATGGCCAATTCTCGTAATCATACCACTCATCGGACTTTCATGCTTGCTGTGGAAGGTTTGGGCTGACACAGCTGATCGTGATGTAATTTTGATTGGCAGGTCCAACCTAGCAATGGCCAAAGAAAGCAACGTTTGCTCACTGGAGCGTTCCGATTATTGACGATGTATCTAAGTCGACAGTTTAATTCACAATTCCTACTCATAAAGTCGGCACTTCAACCACTCCGAATGTGGAGGGGTGGAGAGCCAAAAACAAAGAAGTTCCATAAAGTATCATTCCAGAAAGTCATTCGTCATCATAACAATCGGCACATCGCTTGGGACCATTTGCATGCGAGTGCTAGCATTTTGGATGCCTTCGGGGTTATTGAGCGCGCTGACTTACGCTCCTGAAGCATTCATGGGCACGGCTCGTTAAAGGTGCTCCGGAAAAGCACGCGACGCACGACCGCGACGCGTCTCAGCCGCGACGCCTTACACGCTGACCGACTTTCACAAAGCGTTTATTTCGTTGCCTAGCAATTCAGTACTCGGTCAATACTATTTCCATAGATTCTACAATGAAAACTGAATGCTTCCTCAAAGTAGCTTTGAAAACGATTCAAATAATGAGCTGTTAGAGGCGAAAACACACATAAAGTGGTATAACTTATTTAAAAAGTTGGCAAATTTTGGTCTATTGTGCCTTAATTGGAACATTATCGAGAGGGCTACGACACCTGCTATCGGAAAATTTAATTAAATCCCCAGGAAAATCGAAAAATTAAGTCAAAGTCAAAATTCTTAACTTTGTGTGTCGCGTACAACCTTGTAAAACTTTCACAGATCAGTTCAAATCAACGTAAATGAGCCACCAATGAACTCCCCAGTGGTTATTTCACAATGTGTGCTAAATAAAAATACTAAAATTCATCCAGTTTTCCCGCGAAGTTGAAACAAATGACGAATTCGTCGATTTCTTGTTAAGTAACCTTGGCACTCCAAATTTGAACGGAAAAAGCGCGCGAAATCACTCGCGCGACGCGGTCTTTTCCGGAGCACTCTAAATCAGTTCATGATTATATCGCATCACACTATGAAAGTACAACTTACCGTATCTCATTTCGAATTTAAATTTCTGCTGCGTGGCTGAGTATCAGTCCTTTTTCGTCAGTTGTTTTAGGATCGATATTCTAAGTTAGTTCTACTTTTCTTACCTTTGTTTTTGTCCGTTTTTGTCCGTTTCTTTTTCTATAAATTAATTAAATTAAAACAAATCGTTGCGAGCACTACAGGAGTTAGAACTCTCCCTTTTATCTCACCTTTTACGTCGCGTCGTCTTTTCCTCGCCCAGTATCGTCGTTGGCTCACCCCAACGGCAAGAAGCGCTCCTCACGGAGAATAACGCTTGATTCCTCACGGAATAGTTGAGAGTTGACCCTCACGGGCACCCTTTTGCTTGATCCTCGCCGAAGGCTCTGTCCAAATTTCTATTTGGTTGCAGTGAGCTCGACTCCGGGGAAGATTTTACCAATAATCATTCCATCGTCTCGAGGAGAGAGAATCACCTTCGTGTGATTGATTCGTTTCGGGGAAGATTACACGGACAAACAACTGCTTTCACGAGCAAAGTAAGTATTCATTCACAGTGACTTACCATTTCGTAAGAGTTGAGTGATTTACTTAATTTTTCTGTAAGATAAGGCCTTTTATTACTACATTCGCTGGTCGATTACCCGTTTGGTGGAGTCCACAGCAGGGATTAGTTAATAAGAGTCACCCTTAATCTTTACATTCGTCGATTTCTTGTTAAGTAACCTTGGCACTCCAAATTTGAACGGAAAAAGCGCGCGAAACCACTCGCGCGACGCGGTCTTTTCCGGAGCACTCTGCTTCTTCCATAACGAGCCGTGTGGGGCTATCTTATCCGAGGTACGTCACTGGTAATCAAGGTGCTCTTCCTCGACAGGAAGGTAGGAAGAATTTTTAGAGAGAGATTAGCTATGCGTCTATGTCTAAACTGATAGAAGAGTGAAAAGTGATAGAAGAGATCCTCTCATGGTGTTAGATCATCTCAGCTCAACTGCTCTCAACTCAATCATATCGCTAGCAGGTATGCTGCTTGGAGTGCCGATCATACTTTGGATTGCTCAGGTGACATAACAGTTTCAAGAATAAGTATGATTCAAAAAATAGCACTATCATCGCAAAAATGATACACTGAGCAAATACATGCAGCCTATTTTCGAAAATGTAATAGTGTCAATCTACAGAGTTGGCATCACGGAACGGGTCTTTGCTCTGGCCGAACTGGATATGCGAATGCATTCCCAATCGTTACAGGTATTGTGAGAATATTTTCCATTCCACTCGTAGCTGACCTTTGACAAACGTTCGAGGGGGCGGAGAATGGAAGAGGCCGGGAGGAGGCGGTAGGTCAACTGTCCTCCTCCCCCCTTACTCCCCTCTTCCTCTCTCCTAGACAGTCGATATACGATAACCAGCACATCCCATTTGCTGAGCATTTCAAACGCACGATAAACGTAAAGGTGTATCCACGCCAAGCGATTTTACAGTCGAAAGATAGATGGGACCCACTGGTAAGACCAGCTGTCGTTACACGGCGTTTTGGCGCCAAAAGTGATTTGAATCATTCACTTCAAGACTAGACAAAACTGTGTGCTAAAATACGGTTCTGACTATTTGGAATTTTGCCAGGCATTGAAAAGATTACGGTATTTCTTTTTTTTCTATCGCTGCTCTCTTTTTCTCGCCCACCCCCTATAAAACGCCGTGTCATTACAGGAACCGGCTTAGTCTTCGGTGGAGCAATGTTCATTATCTATATACTGATGATGGATAAGGTCTTTGCTGTGTCATTGGTTCGTCAAAAACTTTAGCGTTGATCGAAAAGTAGAGCTCGAGAAATGAACCGCCGTCTCTTCATTTCACGCACTCTCTCGCCCGCTCGAGTGGTGAGTGAGTGTGCGAAATGGAGAGACGGCGGCTCATTTTTCGAGCTCTATCGGAAAGAGAACCACTTTTAGGCAGCGAAATTTCTCGAAGCGTTCGGTTTGTCAACGGAGCTTAGTATCATGCAACAGATGTTGATGGTGAAGTTAAACTAAAAAATCAACAACAACTGAATCTGATACTTGCTAGATGGTGCTTCCAAGCGACTCTCGAGCTGGCGGCATAGCGCTGTCCCGACTGATCGGAGGCATAGCGAACACTCCAGCCGCGCAGATATTTGGATTTGTGAGTACCTAGGGTTTGCAAAAAAAAAATTGCAATCTCTCATTTCGCAATGCTCTCTGGTCACAGAAACCGAGAGAGTTTTGCGACTTGTGATGCCAAAAAACACCCAGATACCTACTGAAGCCTCAACGAACTGATAAATAGCATATTTTAGCTATCCGACGCATTCCGGGGCGATTCTACACTGGAAGTGGACAAGTTTCATGCATTCCAAAAGGTTTGTCAATCAGAGAAACGTTGGAAGCTTTTCTGTTCAGGCAATGATTTGCGCCTCGGCATTCTTGTTTGCTGGTGGTCTGACCTATTTGGCACTCGTATTCACCTTCGAAAGTGATTGTAAGAATGCCGATGAAGAGGATACAATGAAGGAAGAAGAGGAACCAACAGAACATACTTCTTTGATCACTTCATCCAAGAGTCGTGCAGAATCTGTTGTGTATAATGTGATTCGAAGCCGAGCTCCAACCCTTGAATTATAGCAGTTCGCCACCACCGTTTCGAATAATGCACATAAACGTTGTAGATATAATTCTTTTACGATACGATAACACGTGTCTTCTGAGAGATTGCATGAACATGACCCCCCTGAGGAACCAGGTGCAAAAGTTTCAGCTATCTCCATGAGATAATTATGGTAGACTATATCGAAGGTGAGAATTTTTTTGGCGGGGGTCATTTGTCCCAGAACCGGCGTTTAGGTTCTTTCCGGCTCTGGGACCGGTTCAAGCGTATCTCAGCTCCCAGAGTAGGTAGGGGGTTGGCTCCGGGCTTAAAAAATGCGCAAAAAAATTCTAAGCAACTTTCATATTGTATACTAAGAAATTTGAGGTCGTTTTCGATTCGAAAAAAATTAAAAACTAGCGACAAAATCAAAAAATAATTTTTCCTGGAAAGGGGACCCCCCCATTTCAACCAAGCGGATATCATTTTCGGAATCTACGTACTCGATATACTGTATGAAAAATCCTAACTCGAAAATATATGGCCGCGCTGGCAACTTATATGCCAAAAACCGTGGAAAAAATGTGGATTTCCGTGATAATATTTGAGATGCGCCTCACAAAAATCATCATAACTCTGTTCAAAATGAAGATTTTATCTCATTCTAAGTTGCGCTGGATAGAGGGAAGCTCGAGCAACATTTCGCAATCAATAAACTCATTCCTGGTCGGTGTGCTCGTGCGGAGCGGTCGGATTTCCGAAAATATGATGCAACTATGGTAATACCGATTTGGGGTACAATCCACTATGGTTTTTTCGAAGTACCTATATATGTCTCAGAAATCACCAAAAATTAGGAAAATCCGACAGGGGAAAAGGGAGTAGCGCTTTTTTATCTGCAGGCCCAAGGACGAGATTTGCAAACAAAAGTATTAGGCATAACTTTTAGTCCCAAAAGTGTTCAAAAATGTTGGAAATTAATAAAAAAGAGAATTAAATTTTTTTGAGATATTTCAAATGACAGAAATTTGAAGAGAAATGAAGATTCCACTCTTCATTTTTCTTCATTTTCACGGTGACCTAAAATAAAGCTCCTAATGTTTTCCTGTGAGTTTTCCATTGCGGAAGGGTTAGTTTCTCGTGTAAAATTCGAAAAAAAACTATAACATGCATAGGCTTATAGTAGGGGTTGTAGTGATGAGTTCCCACAAACACTCTGGCAAAGAGGCGTGTGCACACGAGCAAGTGTGAGTTTTGAAGATACGTCGTTCTTAGGTCGATTTTTGAATTCTACACGAGAAACTAACCCTTCCGCAATGGAAAACTCACAGGAAAACATTAGGAGCTTTATTTTAGGTCACCGTGAAAATGAAGAAAAATGAAGAGTGGAATCTTCATTTCTCTTCAATTTTCTGTGATTTGAAGTATCTCAAAAAAAATTAATTCACTTTTTTTATTAATTTCCAACATTTTTGAACACATTTGGGGCTAAAAGTTATGCCTAATACTTTTGTTTGCAAATCTCGTCCTTGGGCCTGCAGATAAAAAAGCGCTACTCCCTTTTCCCCTGTCGGATTTTCCTAATTTTTGGTGATTTCTGAGACATATATAGGTACTTCGAAAAAACCATAGTGGATTGTACCCCAAATCGGTATTACCATAGTTGCATCATATTTTCGGAAATCCGACCGCTCCGCACGAGCGCACCGACCAGGAATGAGTTTATTGATTGCGAAATGTTGCTCGAGCTTCCCTCTATCCAGCGCAACTTAGAATGTGATAAAATCTTCATTTTGAACAGAGTTATGATGATTTTTGTGAGGCGCATTTCATATATTATCACGTAAATCCACTTTTTTTTCACGGTTTTTGGCATATAATTTGCCAGCGCGGCCATATATTTCCGAGTTAGGATTTTTCCTATAGTATATCGAGTACGTAGATTCCGAAAATGATAACCGCTTGGTTGAAATAGGGGGGTCCCCTTTCCAGGAAAAATTATTTTTTGATTTTGTCGCTAGTTTTTAATTTTTTTCGAATCGAATACGACCTCAAATTTCTTAGTTTACAATATGAAATTTGCTTAGAATTTTTTTTCGCATTTTTTAAGCCCGGAGCCAACTCTCTACCTACTCTGGGAGCTGAGATACGCTTGAACCGGTCCCAGAGCCGGAAAGAACCTAAACGCCGGTTCTGGGACAAATGACCCCCGCCAAAAAATTTCTCACCTTCGATATAGTCTACCATAATTATCTCATGGAGATAGCTGAAACTTTTGCACCTGGTTCCTCAGGGTCCTGCACTATCTCAGAAGACACGTGATAAAGCCTTCTTTATGGGTGCGACATTTCAAGATAACTTATATCAGAAAGCAGTCGAAGGCAGATCGATTTCTTCATAATCCGTAAAGCACACTGAACCATCAACTGTGTTTCGCTCTCCTTATCTTGACAGGCATTACCTCATAGCATACTTGTCAACCTCTGCAAATCGAACCGTCTTTAGTGCAAGCGATTACGTGACATGGACAGATAATCATGTGGTGTGTTTTAAACCGGACATTGTGCCATTGATACTGAATATTTCTTCATTGCCACTACATTGAAAGCAGCGAACACAGTTTGAAATTTGGCAGGTAAATATCATGATATTGTACTTTATTTCTGCATGGCCTTGTTGATCTCATGGACTGGTGATGTGATAAGGGCAGGTTTGTGCTCTTGTCCTCGCCTCCGCCTCTAAACCCATCGTTATCACTCATTCTCAAGCAAACCGCGCCGCGCTAGATGCATGTTGCAAGCGAGAAACCATACGATGGAGCACAGCATGGTTAGTTTGGATCGATTATCGACTGATTATCTTTATTATTTTTTAATCGCGTTAATTCTAGTATGATCATATTGATCGATGTAAATTACAGATCAGCAAAATATTCGTGACATCATGCTATACGTTCATTATGCTACTATCGACATTTGATGGCGCGGCGATTGATGGTATGGAAAATTCACGATTATTTCCAAAATGAGAAGAAGATGGATGTTTGGTATCGAATTCACTAGCATCATTAGCACTTGACTAAATGTAATGCATTTCTGAAGATATAATTTGAAATCGAATTTTTGTCTAGCCATTTTGTTTCAGGTATCGTTCCTCTAATCGAGAAAAATTTCAATATCAATGATGCGCAAACCGCCACTATTCGGGTTTGTAATAATATTATACGTAGTTCATTCAAAAAGAAATTTGTTTTCCAGACAGTCTCAACTATTGTGAACACAACCACTCTTGCCTTGATATGGATTATTGGCGATTATTTTGAGCGAAGGTGGGCATTATTTTCACTGATGAAAATGAATTTGCAAATTCGAGGAAATTCTTCCTATCTTCTGTTTCATTATGGATCACTCTTTCTCTACTCTCAATTTTGCTCGGGTCTGATACATTCGGGGCAAGTTCTCTTCGCGATTTCCTTTTACGATCAATATTTTGAAGGTATTCGTTACGTTTCGAGCTTTTGGCTCGGGTGCTGCCGCTATATTCCAAGTGCTAGTACCGGTTATGGTTGCGGATCTGTTTCAAGGTGCTTGATCTATATTTTAGATGCAATTTGCATATTTTAAATTACAGATCGCGCACTTGGCATCGCACTAATGCTCATGACGGGTAGTGAGCTGATTTCGGGGTGAGCAATCGATTATTATTACCTCTAATTATTGTTTTTCAGTAATTTCATCAGCATTCTCAACTCGTGGATAGTCTCGAGTGGAATGCCGTGGCAGACTGGGCTGGTTTCAGGTTCGGTTGTGTTTTTCCTTTCTGACACTAGGCAGTATGCTCGCATTCCACCTAGCGAATCGTTAATTTACAATCCACCTCATAACGATTAGAGTTAGAAATACGGGTAATCGTCCCTTCATTTCGCACACTCTCTAGCCTTTCGACCGGTGGGATAGTGTGAAGAATGAAGAGACAATTACCAGTATTTCGAACTCTAATAACGATGATATAAAAATATGAATTCGTAACTGCAGGACCACTGCTCGCCATCGTGCCCCTCATTGGCGTCATCTTCGCGAAGAATACGTCCGCCAGAGTGGAAAAATCTGAGAGGAAGAGCATTGTGAAGTCTCTGCGAGGTGCACTTGGACTATTCTCGATGTACGACTGCATTTACTATTCGCTGCATTAAAATAATGCATTCCTTGTGGGGCCCACTGGTCTCGTCTTACGTCTTACGTTGTCTTACAACAGCAAAATCGATTGACGTCGATACACCTTTTCCTTTTCCTTGTGGTATCTTCCAACTAAACGCGCGAATATGGAGAAATTGAAGAGCAATGAAAATTAAATTTCATTCCAGCAAATCCTTCGTTCTCATCACCACGGTCTCCTGTCTCACCCTATTTCACGTCCGAGCCTTCCGCTTCTGGTTTCCGACGATGATTCTCACTGCAGTTACGGAATTTCCCGACGCCTTCATGGGGCTGTCGTACACGATGTGGGTATACAATTATTTTTGAGAATATATTTAGAATTGTAAGATGAGAACCTAAAGCCACATAAAATTATCGAAGATCAACGTAAATCACACTTTCCTCATACCCTGGTAGACAAAATAATTGAATTGAAAGAATTAATTCAGGGTCACTACCTCTTTCACTATTCTCCAACTGGCAGGAATGCTAATCGGCATGCCGATCATATTGTGGTTTGCGCAGGTATGGGCCTCTTTTTCCATTCATTGTGTTTGGAGTGTTTGGAGATGGATGATGTTGCTCTAATTTCACAATACTCACACTGTACGGCAAAATGATAAGACGAGGGCAATCCACAAATTCCTAGTCGGTCACATCGTGTGTTTGAAATGCTCAGCAAACTCAATGTGCTGGTTAGCAAGCTATCGATTGTCTGGGAGAAAGGAAGGGTGGGGAGGGCGGAGGAGAACAGGTTGATCACATGCCTCCTCCCGGCTTCTTGCTAACTCCGCCCCTCGAACAGTAGTAAATGTCAGCTACGTGTGGAATGGAAAATAATTTCACGATACAGAGTTGGAAAGACGGCACCGGCCCGTTCTCGGGGAGGCAAAAATTCGCTCGTGCATTTCCAATCGTCGCTAGCGCGGGAACACTGACGGGCGCACTGTCGTACACTGCGACGATTCTACTGGTGATCAAGAGCTTCCCGCTCTTTCTGGTGAGTTTGTTGCAAGTATAAAGTTGTCCCAATCCGATGAAATTCAAAGAAGTTATTTAGTTTACTAAAATTTAAACATCGTTCAGATCGCCGAGTTCATGATCGGCTTCGGATGTGCAGCTGATATAAGTTTAAGCACACTGATGCTGCTGGTTAGTCCTTTTCTTACATTTAGATCACTTACCTTCTTCTCTTTTTTTCTTAGAATCTTTGCACTTTTTGTCACAAATCAGTGAATGGCTCAGAGACCCGTGGGGGATGCTTTCATGAGGAGGACGCATTATACGGAGGTGTTCTGCTTAGATGGTCGTCCCGACGAGTTCCCGATCCGCCGCTGTGGCTCTGTCCCGGTTGATATCGGGCATTTTCGTCACGCCAGCAGCGCAGATAATTGGAATGGTATCTATTCTTGCCTCTTCAACTTATGGCTCATTCATTAAATAACTTAGAAGAATCATCTAATTTTACAAAAAAATTATTATCAAATTGTTATTATCTTATGTTTATTCTAAATTTTACAATTTTATAATTTTACCATTTTATTTCTCGTCTCTGACTATCGACAACTAGTGCAAAATGCAGAGACGAGTACAGCAATTGAAAACTCACGCGTGATATCATACCAACACAGGTATCCGACGCATTCCGCGGCGCCTCCACTCTGCCCTACGATCGGTTCCACGCTTATCAGATGGTCAGTAAATATTGTCCTCCTCTTTTCTCCTCTCCTTTCCTCACTCGATAGAGGCATAGAGGAGCAAGGAAGGGGCAGCCACTTCTCCTTTCAATGTTCATGCATTCACTGACAATGACTATGACAATTCAATGGCAATGACAATGACATTCCAGGCCCTCCTCTGCTCCGTTCTATTCAGTTTCGGAGCCGCAATTTGCGATTTCATCCTGATCTTCTTCTTCAAGCAAGATTGCGAGAGGGCCGAGCAGAGAACGAAAGAGGAAGAGGAAGTAGTCGATGAGAACACGAACCTTCTTCGTGCACCTGAACTAAGGGCGGAATCAATGGAGACGACGGTAGTACGGAGTAGAGCATCGACCGTGGCAGAATACTCGTTATGATGATAAATGATTCAACTCCCCTTTTAATCTTGTCAATGTGTTTGTTGTGTTAGTGCTTGAATGACAGATCCACCTATCGTCGCGCCTCTTCAAAGCAACTCTTTTCATAATTACAATGAGAGATGACCAGATAAGGACAGATTGTTAAGAGTTTCGATATTCCGCCTGTTAATAGATAGTGCATGAGTGATCTTTTGTGAGGGCAGGTGGAGTTGTAGTCCGCAGCGTCTTTGTCTCGAATAAACCAAATACCCTTATCAGTTTCTATCAGACACGATGCAAGCAACAAGTGGACAATCAATGGTTAGACAGAGATGCGGTTATTGATTTTTGCTTGTCTTTGATGTTTCAGATAGTCCTTTTTTTTATTTACAATTTTTTCTTATTCTTAATTTAATTGCAGACCAGCAAAGTTTTCGTTATATCATGCTATGCTTGCATCAATTTTCTCTCAACTTTCGATGGAAACGCGATCAATGGTAGACGACATGCAACCGTAAATATTGTACATCATAATTTTTAGGAATCGTCCCTTTGATTGAACAAAATTACAACATAAAAGACGTTCAAACTGCAAGCTTGAAGGTTTGTAATATTGTTTTTTAGACGTTATAAATTCTTTCAGACCGCCTCATCCATAGTGCACACTGTGACACTTGCAGCATTATGGATCGCTGGAGACTACTTTCAGCGAAGGTAGAAATCATATTGAAAAAATATACTAAACTTACTTACTATTTAATTTCAGAAACTTGTTCCTTTCCTCCGTTGCACTATGGATCGTGTTTTCGCTTCTATCTATACTGCTTGGATCAGAGACATTCGCGGTGTGTTTGAACTTGGCGAGTTATTTCCTCTTTTTGTTAACAGATATTCGTCGCTTTTCGCTCACTTGGCTCCGGTGCTCATTCCATATCTGGCGTGTTGGTTCCAGTTATGGTAGCGGATTTGTTTCAGGGTAAGACACTGAATTTTCCTCAATCCCTTCTTCAACAAATGCTTGCCTATTTGCAGACCGAGCTTTTTTCCTTGTCAATTTCGTTGTATTTCAGAAACTTTATTGGCATTCTCAATTCGTGGATCGTCACTAGCGGAAATCCCTGGCAATCCGGCCTGATCATCGGTCCTTCTCTCACAATTATTCCTCTAATTGGACTACTGTGCGCTAAGAATACCACTAGAGATGAGAGAAGGACAGAAGCGAGGAGCATACAAAAATCGCTTCATGGCGCGATTGGATTGTTTTCTATGTAAGAATCTCTTGAATTTATTCAACGTGCATCATGCCAGGCAGCCTTATTTTCGAAACACACATTCATCTTACAGCAAATCCGTTGTGCTGCTCACTGCAGCAACTTCATTAGAAGGTTTCCATGTGGTGGCCTTTCGCTTCTTCTTTCCCACTATGGTGCTAACGGCGTGGCAGGAGTATCCGGAGGACTTCTTCGGGCAGTCGTACACGATGTGAATATAGATTCTTGCCATTGAATCACCCTTAAATTTGGATTGACTTCGGGTGTATTTATCTAACGAAGACACATTTCAGGATCACAACCCTCACTTCCATCAAGTTGGCCGGAATGCTGATCGGCATGCCGACATTGCTTTGGCTTGCGCAGGTTTGACTTTATTAGTTTTCCTGACAATCGCTTCTCTTGAGAGTTGGCGCCACGGCACTGGTACATTTTCCGGGAGGGGAGACAATCTACGAGCGTTTCCGATCGTGCTTAGTGCCGGTGAGTATTTTCGAAATAAACCATGAATTATATTTCGAAATATATATATATGAGGGCGGTTGTGTAAGAATCGAGATAGTACTGGCACAGCAAAATTTTATGATATGGCGAAAACTTCGGGAAAGGGGTTATCGAGGGTGCTGATCATTCCTATAAACTTCATTTTGCTCCAACTCGACCGGTGCAGCCGTGCAGCAACCATGCTGCAGCGCACCTTTTTACTATTTCCCAGTTTTACGTCGATGAAATATTATGAAAATTTTTCAGGGTATGTAATTAACCATTGCGAGTCGAACCATGATATTCTCGTTCCATGAAACAAATTCGTTCGTGCATAAAAATTTTTTTCTCGAATTCTAGGGGGGAGTGGTTCTAGGGGGGAGTGGTATATATATTTTTGAATTTTCGGGATGAAGAGGCGACGGTTCATATTTCGAGCACTTGAATACGGGGCATTTCAGGCGCTCTGCTCAACTCGGTGGCGTTCGCCGCGGCCTTTCTGCTCCTAGTGGAAAGCTACCCGGCGTTTCTGGTAAGAAATCTTTACTTCCATCATCATGCCGTATCTTACAGGTCTCCATGTTCCTGGTAGGACTAGGAGTGGCGGCCGATGTCAGTCTGAGCACGCAGTCCATGCTTGTGAGTGCAGTTTTGAACCGAGAAAGTTTGATTCATTGAATGATTTGATTTTAAGGTCAACAGAAAGTTCAGATGAATAAATCGTCTTCAGATGGTCGTACCTGTCAGCTCGCGAGCAGCAGCGGTCGCTCTGTCTCGATTGATCTCCTGACTTGCCGACACTCCGGCAGCGCAGCTGATTGGATGGGTTAGTGATTGAGCATATACATTATCGAAAAAAATAGTATAACAGTTTCACTACAGATATCCGACACATTCCGAGGAGATTCAACCTTGCCGTACGACCGATTTCGTGCATATCAATTGGTGAGACCTCCAGTGACTATTAGGTCAATGTGATCAATGAAAAAATCATATTGTAGGCCCTGCTGTGCTCTGTGATGTTCGGATTCGGAAGTGCGATCTGTGACATAATTCTTATATTCTTCTTCAAACAAGACTGCGAGAAAGCAGAGTATCTATCAAAGGAAGAAGAAGACGATTCAGTGGATGAAAACTCTTTCCTCATTGGATCTCCAAGGTCTCCCAAACCACGAACTGGATCGATACTTGAGGCTTCTGTGCGGAGCAGAGCAGCAACGGCTGATAGTTATTACTGAAGTCGTTGATAAAGTCATCATCAACATTTTATCGATGCATTTATCTTACCGAACAAATTAAATTTCAAATAACGAAGTTCACTTCTAAAAAAATCAATCAAATAATTCCATGACATAGTCACCCTGTATGTTACAAATAGTGATAAAAAGATAACGGTGTAGTCCCTATGGATTGGCCCGCATAACCCATCACTCGTTATCGGACGCAAGATGGCTGTTACAAACGTGCAGTCCATGGTTTGGTTTGATTTGAGTGCCGATCTATGTTAGCCTGCTAACTTACAGAAGACCAAAATCTTCATTATAATTTGCTATGCTCTCTATAGTTTTTTCTCCACATTTGATGGAAACGCGCTTAACGGTATCGTTTGACAGTCGCAAGCTGATGTTATTTTCAATTTTAAGGAATTGTGCCACTATTAGAGGACAATTTCAAAATCAACGATGTTCAAACAGCTAGTATCAAGGTTTGTGATTCCTCTTGAATTGGATAATTTCCTTCATTTTAGACAACATCGACAATTGTATACACTGCTACTCTTGCTGTTTTGTGGATTTCTGGCGATTACTTTGAAAGAAGGTGAGAGCAATTTTGAACGTTCAAATGGCCGATTTTATTCAGAAAGCTATTTCTCTCATCCATTGCACTATGGATAGTGTTTTCTCTTCTCTCAATTATTCTGGGATCGAATACATTCGCGGTATTTCGTGATACTGATAAAATTAGAAATACAACACATCCATAGATCTTCGTCACATTTCGCGCCCTCAGTACCGGTGCATTTTCGATTTCTGCAGTACTTATTCCGGTAATGGTAGCAGACATGTTCCAAGGTGAGCATTGATTAGGGCAGTCAGGGTAAAGAGTATAGCGGAATTAATATAAACATTTTCAATCTTGACTGGTCCATACTTGTATACCAACTTGCGAAACTTCGCTATCAAACATCATTAAATAGATCGAGCCCTCGGCATCTCCCTTATGGCGCTCGTCGGATGCGACATAATCTCTGGGTAAGTTATTTGGCTATGTTTCATTATCAGTTTCGAAAATCAATTCAGGAACTTTGTCGGTATTATCAGCTCATGGATTGTGTCTAGTGGAGCGCCCTGGCAATCAGGTACATGTGGAATTTTTCGACTCTTGATTTAGGTACACTGCCTTTTCAAGATGCTGTAGAATACATAGACGAAGCCATGTTTCGGCCTTTTGTTTGGAAAAATTGGGGCTGTCATGTGCATTTGAATTCCAATACTTAAAACGCGGTCTGCGTAAGAGCGGGGGAGGGGTGGCACAGTAGCTCAAAATGGTCTCCGGGGGTTCATACTTGGGGGTTAGACTCACTAGGGGTGGGATACACTTCAGCCAAAAATTTGGCGCCAAAAGTTGATCTTTGATCTTTGATCTCGGAAAATTTCATCTTCATTTTACCCCTTCATGTGACACACCATTCGATAGTGCATCAAAAGTTATGTCTTGAGCCAAGTTTTCGTAACCCTAGCACTTTTAGTTTTCGAAAAAATCGATAAAATGTCGAATTTTCGTGTTTTTATTTTCTTCAAAATTTTTTTTCGCAATGTTCCAATGATTTCTTCCTCCAGGAAATAAGATATTATATGTAATATTACACAAGGATTCCAATAAAAATTAAGTTGAGGCTCTACGAGGTACCCGGACATGACTTTTTGTCGAAAACCTAGCACGCAATTGTCGACGCGGGTTCGATTCCCGGTGCCGACATCAATCTTTTGCCAACTTTTTTTTCTACTTAGATGATGTCATTTCGACGTAAAATCACTTTTAATATGTTTGTACTTCAATTTAACAATGCCCTGACACCTTCCAGCCACAATTGTGGTCATATCTTACTTCTACTTTTTTCACATAAGGGTCCCCCCTTATGTGAAAAAATGAGGTTAGGGGCGATGTCGAAATTGAACATCCGCAATGAAATAATATAGTTTAGAGTAGATAAGGGTGCAAAAAATAGAACACTGGAACCATTAGGAAGGGTATTTGGGCCAACTTCAACATTACTCAAATGCTCATTTTTTCACATAAGGGGGGACCCTTATGTGAAAAAAGTCGAAGTAAGATATGACCACAATTGTGGCTGGAAGGTGTCAGGGCATTGTTAAATTGAAGTACAAACATATTAAAAGTGATTTTACGTCGAAATGACATCATCTAGGTAGAAAAAAAAGTTGGCAAAAGATTGATGTCGGCACCGGGAATCGAACCCGCGTCGACAATTGCGTGCTAGGTTTTCGACAAAAAGTCATGTCCGGGTACCTCGTAGAGCTTCAACTTAATTTTTATTGGAATCCTTGTGTAATATTACATATAATATCTTATTTCCAGGAGGAAGAAATCATTGGAACATTGCGAAAAAAGTTTTTGAAAAAAATAAAAACACGAAAATTCGACATTTTCTCGATTTTTTCGAAAACTAAAAGTGCTAGGGTTACGAAAACTTGGCTCAAGACATAACTTTTTATGCTCTATCGAATGGTGTGTTACATGAAGGGGTAAAATGAAGATGAAATTTTCCGAGATCAAAGATCAAAGATCAACTTTTGGCGCCAAATTTTTGACTGAAGTGTATCCCACCCCTAGGGAGTCCAACCCCCAAGTATGAACCCCCGGAGACCATTTTGGGCTACTGTGCCACATCCCCTCCGGATCCCGACGTTCTTACGGAGACTGCGTTTTAAACTTGTAGGATTGATCGTCGGCCCTGTTCTGTCGATCATTCCACTGCTCGGTCTGCTGTGCGTGAAGAGCAGCAACGTCTTAGAGAAGCAGGTCAAAGGGCGGAGTATCCAGAAATCTCTCCGCGGAGCCGTTGGGCTCTTCAAGATGTTGGTAATACTGAGTTTTTGGAATGAATTCAAAAGAAAAATTGGCTAACTTTTGTTGATTCCGTTGGTAATTTAAAAAAAAAATGACACAATTCATTGATCCATTGGAAACGATTAGCTTTAGCGAGAGCGAAACGTTAACATACTGAGAAATTATGAAGCAGAATTTCCATTTCAGCAAATCTGTTGTCCTGCTAACAGCCGTGATGGCACTAAGAATGTTCCACGTTATCGCCTATGGTTTCTTCTTTCCCAGCACGGTTCTCGCGGCTTTGGACGAGTATCCTCATGTGTTTCTCGGGCAGTCTTACACTATGTAAGCTGGAGAATATTATGCATCTACAAACATACCAACACTTTCAGGGTGACAACCTTGTTCATTGCTATTAAATTAATGGGAATGCTAATTGGCATGCCAACGTCGCTGTGGTTTGCTCAGGTTTGAGACCTCCTCTATGTTGCTATGTTCAGCAAGTCAAAAATTGGGAAAGAATGCTCCAAAACCGGTGCTAATGATAAAAAAATTGGCGTTTTCCAGAGTTGGCGACACGGAACTGGTCCTTGCGCAAAACGTGGAGAGAACCTTCGTGCATTTCCAATAGTTTTGAGTATTGGTGAGTAGTTCCTTCGCAGTCGATTCGTGTCACTCATTGAAATATCAAAGTATTCATCATGATTGCAGGCGCTATGCTCAATTCCTGCGCATACACCGCGGCTTTTCTACTCCTCGCCGTGAATTATCCTGCATTTTTGGTAAGCATGCAAAGTCTGGAGATGTACATGATGAATTTTCATAGTAGAGAATAATCACTGCCCAAAGAAATATTCAAATAAATTATGGAAGTTTTTTTTAAGGTGGCTGAGTTTCTGGTGGGGCTTGGAGCAGCTGCAGACATCAGCCTCGCAACGCAGTCGATGATCGTGAGAAATTATTTTGAAAAGAATATTTGGAATTACGTAATAAGCTTTGATCAAAAACATTTCATTTACACATGATAGTACCGCTTCAGATGGTCGTCCCTACAAGCTCTCGAGCCGGAGCCGTAGCTCTATCCCGTCTGATATCCGGTATTGTAGTCACTCCCTCTGCGCAGATCATTGGATTTGTACGTGTCAAATAAAAATAACTCCCCGAGAATCACGAACCTCAGATATCCGACACCTTCCGAGGCGATTCTACATTGCCCTCTGATCGGTTCAAGTCTTATCAGTTGGTAAAACAATCTTTCACCGTTTCATCCACAGTTTTTTCTCTTCAGTTCTTTTGTAATTTTTTGCTGCATTATTTCTAGAGTATTTTCTATCAATCTGGAGGAAGATGATGAAGATGCGTGCTTAAGAATGTGCGATTCCAGGCTCTTCTGTGCTCTGTGATGTTTGGCTTCGGAAGTGCGATCTGTGACATGATTCTGATTTTCTACTTCAAACAAGACTGTGAAAAAACAGAATATCTATCAAAGGAAGAAGAAGAGGATTCAGTTGATGAAAACTCTTTCCTTATTCGATCTCCCAAACCACGAACTGAATCATTACTAGAGGCATCTGTGAGGAGCAGAGCTGCAACGGCTGATAGTTATTACTGAAATCGCTGATAAAGTGATCTCCATAAATTTATCGATGCATTTAATTTGCCTAACACATCACACTTCAAATATCACACTTCACACCTAACAATCATGACTATAAAATGGTTCGGATTAGGGTTGGCTAAACGATACTCTAAACGTGGCAGGTTTAGCTTCCTCTCCCCTAGCTCTTCCCTAGTTGCGAGCGAGAGAGCAAGCGGAATGAAGAGAGCGCTTCCGATGGGGCTTGGAGCGTAGGGGGAGCTAAACCTGCCACGTTTAGAGTATCGTTTGGCCAACCCTAGTTTGGATAGCAGAATGAATCGGGTTTGAATTAACGAGAGCAAAATATCACCCCGTACGTTGCAAAGAGTGATACAAAGAAAGATAACGATGTAGTCCTTGTGGTTTGGTCCGCTTAAACCGTCACTCGTTATCAAACGCCATTGTGCAAGATGGCTGTTGCAAGCAAGCAGTCCATGGTTTGGCTTGATATGAATGTCACTTTATGCTAACTTCCATACTTATAGAAGACCAAAATCTTCGTTATATCATGCTATGCATTCTATAGTTTCGTCTCAACGTTCGATGGAAACGCGCTGAACGGTATATTTTACTACTTTTAAAGAGTCCCTGATGCTCATTGGCATTTCAAGGAATTGTGCCGCTATTAGAGCAAAATTTCAACATAAACGATGTCCAAGCTGGCAGTCTCAAGGTTTATAGTTTCAAAAATTGTCGAGTGTTTCCCTCATTTTAGACCGCATCTACAATTGTTTACACTGCTACTCTGCTAGTTTTGTGGATTTCTGGAGACTACTTTCAAAGAAGGTTCGAAATTTGAATAATTTCGAACATTCAAATGACCAGTTTATTCAGAAAACTTTTTCTCTCTTCCATTGCTCTATGGATAGTGTTTTCTCTACTTTCAATTCTACTAGGATCGGAGACATTTGCGGTATTTCTCGATCTTGGATAACTTAGAAATAAAGATAAATTTACAGATCTTCGTTGCATTTCGCGCTCTCAGCACCGGCGCTTACTCGATTTCCGGTGTACTAATGCCAGTAATCGTTGCAGACATGTTCCAAGGTGGGCAGATTAGGGCTGTGAAGTGTTTCGCCTCTTCATTCCTAGTGCTTTCTCACTGGTTTGAATGGATAGTGAGCAAGGGAAGCATTCATAATTTTGAGTGAAAAATAACTATGAACCATCTGAAAATTCGCAGATCGAGCACTCGGCATATCCCTAATGATGCTCACAGGATGTGATATCATTTCTGGGTAGGCTATTTAATCGTTTCTAAGTTCCAAAAATGAATTCAGAAACTTTGTCGGAATTATCAGTTCATGGATTGTGTCTAGTGGAGCGCCCTGGCAATCAGGTATCACATTTTGACGCGCAGTTGACTATCCAGTTTTATCATTAAAAACTAACGAAAACAAGTGACAGGTGCGCAATTTAAAAATGTGATATAATCACACTTGATTAGGTGCTTCCTAGAATTCACAGAAGGTGACATCCTACGACTGTTTCTTTGGAAAACATGGCTGTATGCAATCACTACGGGGATTCCTATTGAAGATTCCAATACCTAACATGCAGGTTTGATCGTCGGTCCTGTCCTATCGATCATCCCGCTACTTGGTCTGATGTGTGTAAATGGCAGCAACAATGAAAAGAAGAAAACAGGGCGAAGCATTCAGAAGTCACTCCGCGGAGCACTCGGACTGTTTTCTATGTGAGTAAATCTTATCTTTTACCTATCTTCTTATGTTTAGGAGATATTTTGTAAGCTCTTTGTTAAGGGGATGTCCTAAAGTAACATTACGCTATCCATTCCAGCAAATCGGTTGTCCTGCAAACAGCAGTTATGGCGCTGGATATGTTCCACGTTGTCGCATACGGTTTCTTCTTTCCCAGCATGGTTCTGGCGGCTATGGATGCATATCCCGACGTGTTTCTCGGACAATCCTACACTATGTAAGAAGAAGATATTTTTCTAGGAGTGGCATTCATGAATAACTTGCACAACTTGACTTATAACTTGCATGACTTATAACTTGACTTATGACTTATAACTTGACTTATAACTTATAACTTTATAATAACTTGTAGGGTGACAACCTTCTTTACCATCATAAAGCTGGCGGGAATGGTGATTGGCATGCCGATTTCGCTATGGTTCGCGCAGGTTTGACAGTTCCACGATTTTGCTTATGTGCACAGCAAGTCAGGCGGGGGGAAAAAAGCTCATTTGCGTGGCGGCGCTCTGCCGAGTCATTCCTCGCCGAGCGAGAGGGATGCGCTGTGAGAAATGAGAGTTTTTAGAGCATTTTTTTGTGCATTTTCATATGCAGCTACCGTATGAAATCGAAATTTGAACTTCCTGCTTGGCCGGGCTGTCAGGAAAGTGGTCCAACACTACCTCTAAAAATTTGAGCTAGATATCTCTGCTCTCTCATGAGTTATTTCCCGTAGAGCACTGAAAATAGTCATTTTTGGTCACTTTCGGGCAGTTTGAGCATCATTATCTAATTTTGAACTCGATATTTTCAATCTAAAGTGTATTAGTAACCGTAGAGAACTAAAAACAGCCGTTTTGGACAAAATTCAACTAAATTCTTCTATGTTTCACCCAGTATAGAAGTTATTCCTTTGGGTGCAAAATTTGTGCGATACTAATAGTAAGTTTCGCGTTAGTTTTCATCATTTGAAATGGAGGAGAATGATGGACAATTCAAGACATTCTCCACCGACCGACTCGGTGTCTCGAGAGTCGTCAAAGTGAGAAATTGGGAAAGAATCGAAATTGTCTCCGCCACGCAAATGAACCTTTTTCCCCCGTCTGACTTGCTGTGATGTGCAATTTTCAGAGTTGGCGCCACGGCACTGGCCCTTGTACTAGACGTGAAGAGAACATTCGCGGCTTTCCTATCGTTATGTGTATCGGTGAATTATCGAACTTGCTCCGTGTTGGTCAAGTTTTATAAATACAATTACAGGAGCTCTGCTCAAATCATGCGCATACGCCGCAGCCTTTCTGCTCATTGCAGTTAACTATTCAGCCTTTTTGGTGAGGAATAGCAATATCAAATCGGCACGAGCCACTTTATTTCGAATGCTCACTCGACTGCACAATGAACACATTATTATTCCGATAACTTTCACCAGTTGCATCATTAGTAGATAGCATTGCAATCAGAATTTAGAACATAATTGCAGGTTGCCATGTTCCTGATTGGCTTCGGTGCATCGGCAGGCATCAGCCTTGGCATGCAATCGATTCTGGTGAGTTTCATTTACGAAATTACTATTCGTATTCCAACTAGTACTCAATAACCACAAACATTTACTTGTCAATGAGTTGCGGTCGATGATCCGAATTTAAAGTATTGATAGAGCATTCAGGGAAATTCCCCTCTATCAATGTTGTCATTTCTTTCGGTGTTGTGTGGCAGAAATGGCAGAATCCATTGCTTCAGATGGTTGCCCCACCAAACTCTCGAGCTGGCGCTGTCGCCCTGCCTCGCTTGATATCGGGTGTAGTAACCACTCCGGCAGCGCAAGTTATTGGATTGGTATGTGAACCTCCCCAGAAAAAGCTGGAAAAATATTCAAAACACAGATTTCGGACACCTTCCGTGGCGATTCCACACTGCCGTACGATCGGTTCAAGTCTTATCAGTTGGTAAGAAACCATTTCCTAATTTCATCGTTTTCGAAAATGCTAAATTGCAACAATATTTTGTAGGCGCTTCTCTGCTCTGTGATATTCGCCTTCGGAAGCGCAATCTGCGACATAATTCTGATATTCTTCTTCAAACAAGATTGTGATAAAGCAGAGTACCAGTCGAAACATGAAGAAGAGGAGGCGGTGGATGAAAAGTCGTTTCTGATTGGATCGCCTAAAATGAGATCTGAATCACTGTTAGAGTCTGTTGTTAGAAGCAGAGCAGGAACTGTTGAGGGTTACTGTTGAGCTGGATAATAAAGTTACTTTTACTTTAATCGAATTGATCCTTTGCTTGCATGCCACTCGCATTAATTCTTTCGTTTGTGATCAAACCGTTGCGCGCTTATCTCCGTGTTTCAAGCGTCTTGGCATTATCACCCCTTGCGCATCATGAAGATTGCAAGTGAAGAAAACAGCAAATGGAAGGTTTATTTTCCTTTTTTTGCATTATATTTTTTGTTCTTACAGATCCTGATAGCTGCGTGTTTACTTTTCATCAAATTTCTGTCATCCTTGGACAATTTTGATATTGATGGTGAAATCTCATAGTGGATTCGTTGACCATACTTATTCTAGGCATTGTTCCTCTCATCCAAGAAAATTTCAATATAAATGATGCTCAAACGGCAACCATACGAGTTCGTTACTTTATCGTTAGCCGTTCTTGATAGATGTATTTTCGACTTCGACTTCCATTATGAATATTTTCGCACTAGCGTTGACATGGGTTCTCGGAGATACGTTTAATCGACGGTATTATTCATTTCTCTAATAATCAGTTATCCCGTTCTTCAGAAAGATATTTCTGGCTACTAATTTTACTTGGATAGTGCTATCACTTCTGTCAATTCTATTGGGATCGAATACATTCCTGGTAGTTTCGTCTTTATCCATAATAGTATTAATTGTAATATCTTAGATTTTCGTTAGTTTTCGAGCCCTATCAGCTGCGGCATCAGCATCATTTGGCGCCTTCATTCCAGTGTTGTTAGCAGATCTCTTCAAAGGTTTTCATGACGAATCACGTGCGCAGCCAGAAATCCTCTAAACAATTCACGGATTACAAATATTTCCGATAGCGCGCTCGGAATCGCTCTGATGATCATGACTGCGTGCGAATTCATCTCGGGGTATGAAATTATTTTTAAAAAACTGGAAAGTATTTTTTCTCGTTCAGATTTATCATCGGAATCGCCAGTTCCTGGATTCTTTCGTCGGGCCTACCGTGGCAATCCGGATTGGTTGTCGGGCCTTTACTAGCAGTTCTCCCGCTATTCTTGCTCTTTTGTACTGGACGGAGCTTCAGTAATATTAAAAGAACAGACAGCATTGATCTCAAAAGAAGTTTCTCCACAGCAATCGGAATATTATCAATGTGAACACGTTTGTTGGGCTTTTCCAACTAATGGTCGCAGTTCAGAAAGTCTTACCTTCTTCTCACTGCGGTAACAACCTTCGGCATCTTTCACATGAAAGCCTACATGTTTTGGATGCCCTCACTGGTATTCAATGCGTTTCAAGCAACTCCTGGCGCGTTCTACGGGCTATCCTATACTGCGTAAGTGCACTTGTTATTGTCTTGAAATAAACTAAGAGGCCATCCACGAGAGAACGTAGCTTCTGGGGAGGGTCGACGGATGACTATTTCACAACCCACCCCAATTTTTTTTTGTGAAGTTCTCATACCGAGTGCTGATTCCCGGCCCAATATGAAGGGTTCAAGTGCACTCTCCGGGAAATGACAGGCTCGACCCAAAAAAATCCGAAATTTTCAACGTAAAAAAATATATTTTCTGAAAAGCTTGCCAGACGTATTTTTGGGCGTAGATTCCAAAAAACTCATTTTCGAAGCGATTCGATAACGATAAAAGGGTGAAATCGACGATTTTTGTCGATAATTATTTTTCCTGGAAAAAATTTGTTCAGCGAGAAGGCTGAACCTAAATTTTTGGATTCCTCATGAAAAGTCACCCCTACGGTGATTTTTTGATAGCTTGAAACTGGGGGCGCCGGCTACCGCGATATATGGCCTGAACCGAAGTAATCATTTTCCCAGATGACCGTCGTTAGTGAAAGTGGTATTGCGAAATCACAAATGCGGTTTTAGTGTCTAAACTTCTTAATTATGATTATTCTTTTATTTTAAACTCATTTTAGAATGGATTCGAGGTTGATTATCAACTATTTCATTTCCCGAGAATTGGAACACAACACTCACGAAGTTAGGCTACATCAAACTGAAAATACATTTTATACATATCCATTAGGATGCATCAATACATCCAAAAGTATGTATATGTAAAATATGAAGACAAAGGAAACAAATTTGCTCTTTCATCAGTGCCGTAATCACTTGTAGAACCACAAAAACCA
>LS488309.1:160969-199973 GCA_900490705.1 Pristionchus arcanus | reverse complement strand
TTAATTGTTTTATTATTTTTAATTTGAATTTTTTATATCTACAAAATAAATTTCATGGTAATCGGGTGTGATTGGATTTTGCTACATCTCAGCATGTTTTATGTAGCTGTTTTGCAGTGAAACAAATACAGGTGCTATTTATTGCAATCATGGGTCAGTAAAATCATCGACGAAGAATTGAATTCTTTGCCAATAAAAGATGTGAGAAGGTGTAAAAATACTATAAAAATACTGAGCTGACTAGATGGCGATAAATTCCCAGCATTTGCTTCACCGTAAAACAGCTAAATCATTGATTTTTCAAATTTTGAGAAGATCTTGCAAAATCCAATCACACCCGACTACCATGAAATTTATTTTTTTGATATGTATGTGTGTGTTCTTCTAAATTCTGCAATGAAAATTCATGCATGCGACCTGCGTCAATTCGAACTTTAAAAATCTCCAACTTTAAAAATGGAGATTTTAATTTTTTTCGCTCACAACATTTTTGATTTAAAAAAATATCTTAAAGGGAGTCGGCAGTCAAAAATGGAGTGTTTTTCAGATTAAAGAGAATTTTTTTATAAAATTTTTGAAAAAAACCGCATATTTTTGCGATTTTTTTGAAGGCAGATATGATTTTTCAAAGTTTCAAGGTACTGTAGCTCCTGCATACATGGTGTGTCTGTTGTTTCCTAATATCACTTGGTAAACGCTCAGACCAGCGTAATTTTTAATGAACATTGTAATTTTTTATCAGTTGACAGTCAAAATCAGGTTAGCTTTCCGATTTTCTACTCAGAACAGTTAATTTTAACAACAATTTAGGAAAAGACAGAAAATCTTAATATGCGAGAGCGACAGTAACCCTCAATACACCATAAATCATAACTGCTTTTACAAAAATCGCAAAAATATGCGGTTTTTTTCTAAATTCTTAGAATTTTGAGCTCTATCTGTCAAAAAATCGCTAGTGAGAATAAGACAAAAAATATTTGGCTGCAGACTCTCTTTAAATAAAAAAAATAAAATATGTTGTAAAAAAATAAATAAAATATGTTTTTTGAGCCCGGGAGCAACTTCCTAGCACGTCTGGGGGCCGAGATCAGGGCTGGGAATTTCTGTTTCTGAATTTTCTGTATTTTCTGTTTTCTGGTCATTTTTGAGGGCAGAAAATTTTCTGAGCAGAAAAAGAAAATATTTTTCAAAAACAGAAAACGGATTTTTACCGAAAAAATTGGCATTTTTGCTCAAAATTTGAGCAGAAATTGTAAATTTTGGAAAAAATAATGGTTGAAGTTGTAAAAGTTATTAAACAATTCCACAAAAATCGCTTCAAAATGTATCTACAATATTCAAAATGTGCGCTTCAAAATGTACAATATTCATTTTCTGAAAATTTCTGAATTTTCTGTTTTTTCTGCCCAGCCTCGTCACTTTCTGAACTTCTTTTCCTCGAACCATGACCACCATGAAGTGGAACTGAGCTTTCGGATGCAATTTCTGAGCATGTTCTTTCCTCCACTCAGATTCCAGAAAACGCTTTCGACGGTAAAGGCTGTCAGAATGCAGAATACGTCTCTTCATTCCACTTGTTCTCTCGCAGCTCTGACCGGTGAGAGAGCACGATGGGCGAAGAGACGGGTTGTTCATCCAGACATCCCTAGATTCCGACGTCATCGTTCAGTCGGAATCTCGTTCATGCATTTTAACCCTGAAGATGCTCCCGTCCAGGGCTGGGAATTTCTGTTTCTGAATTTTCTGTATTTTCTGTTTTCTGGTCATTTTTGAGGGCAGAAAATTTTCTGAGCAGAAAAAGAAAATATTTTTCAAAAACAGAAAACGGATTTTTACCGAAAAAATTGGCATTTTTGCTCAAAATTTGAGCAGAAATTGTAAATTTTGGAAAAAATAATGGTTGAAGTTGTAAAAGTTATTAAACAATTCCACAAAAATCGCTTCAAAATGTATCTACAATATTCAAAATGTGCGCTTCAAAATGTACAATATTCATTTTCTGAAAATTTCTGAATTTTCTGTTTTTTCTGCTTTTAAAAAAAAACAGAAATTTCTGTTTTCTGATTTCAGAAAATTAACATTTTCTGTCCCAGCCCTGGCCGAGATGCATCAGAGCCAGGTCCAAAGCCGGATAATTCCTAATTTCAGGTTCTGGGACAAAAGACCTAATTATTTCGAAAAAGTGTCCCTAGAATATTCCTCCATTATAGATTGGTCAAAATCGGGACAACTTCTTGCAAGTTGTTCCGGTATTGCTTCATTTTTTCCCCGAGACACCTGTTAAATTCGTCATATTTGTGGTTTTTGTGGTTCTACAAGTGATTACGGCACTGATGAAAGAGCAAATTTGTTTCCTTTGTCTTCATATTTTACATATACATACTTTTGGATGTATTGATGCATCCTAATGGATATGTATAAAATGTATTTTCAGTTTGATGTAGCCTAACTTCGTGAGTGTTGTGTTCCAATTCTCGGGAAATGAAATAGTTGATAATCAACCTCGAATCCATTCTAAAATGAGTTTAAAATAAAAGAATAATCAAGTTTAGACACTAAAACCGCATTTGTGATTTCGCAATACCACTTTCACTAACGACGGTCATCTGGGAAAATGATTACTTCGGTTCAGGCCATATATCGCGGTAGCCGGCGCCCCCAGTTTCAAGCTATCAAAAAATCACCGTAGGGGTGACTTTTCATGAGGAATCCAAAAATTTAGGTTTCAGCCTTCTCGCTGAACAAATTTTTTCCAGGAAAAATAATTATCGACAAAAATCGTAGATTTCACCCTTTTATCGTTATCGAATCGCTTCGAAAATGAGTTTTTTGGAATCTACGCCCAAAAATACGTCTGCCAAGCTTTTCAGAAAATATATTTTTTTACGTTGAAAATTTCGGATTTTTTTGGGTCGAGCCTGTCATTTCCCGGAGAGTGCACCTGAACCCTTCATATTGGGCCGGGAATCAGCACTCGGTATGAGAACTTCACCAAAAAAATTTTGGGGTGGGTTGTGAAAAAGCCATCCGTGAGGTAGGTGCGCTCTCTCGTGGATGGTCTCCTAAACCATTTAAGAATCACCACTCTAAACTCCTCAGTAATGACAGCAGGTATATTGATCGGACTCGCTCCAATCCTGTGGTTTGCTCAGGTATGAGGCATCTTTGTTCAATCCAAATATTGTTTCTAGAGTTGGAGATACGGAACAGGTCTCTTCTCTGGTAGCATGGGATACTCTCGAGCTTATCCAATTGTTGTTGCAATTGGTGCTTGCTTATACGCTGGATCGTTCATTTTGTACGTACTTCTGATCGTGAAGTGCTACGTCGCTAGTGTGGTAAGCGATTTTTAACTTTTATTGTATTATTATTCATTTGATCTTTAATTATCTCACTCCCACTTAAGAAATCTTTAGATTGCAAATTTCTTCGTGGGGCTCGGACAAGCTGCTGAGGCCAGTTTGGGCCAACTGATGCTTCTTGTAAGTTTAACATTCTTGCACGATAAAGCACTTATTTCGGATCAATGAAGATATGATATTCAGACCGTCGTGCCTTCAAACGCTCGAGCGCCGGCCATCGCTCTGAATCGGCTGATATCGGGAATCGTTAGCACTCCATCAGCGCAGATTATCGGATTCGTAAGTAGTACGCATTTTAAAATCGAAATTAATGTTTTTTTTAGGTTTCAGATGCGATTCGAGGCGACTCGACGCTTCCCTTTGATCGATTTCATGCATATCAAGTGGTTCGTGATTTCATGCCTCTCTCTAGAAGTGAATCGGAATAAAAACATACATTTTTTGGAGATAAATGGACTACTTTCAGTCAATTCTCATCTCATCCTCATGCCTAATAGCAGCAGCCCTGTGCAGCTTTGGATGCGTCTTTACCTTTCCCCAAGATTGCGAGAGAGCGGAGCAGAACGATAGATTAAGGTAGTTAATTTTCTTCGTTCAAGATCTTGTCAAGTTTTCAAATTTCAGATCTGATGCTGATGCTAATGCTGAGATGAGCAACAATGTGGATGAGAGAACGGCCCTGCTAGCGAGTTCCCTGGAAAAGTTTCGACCCGACTCAACGTCGGACACCATTTCGCGCAGCATAACATTGTGATGAATCGGGTGCATAAAGTTGTCACAATTTGCAAGATTTATTTGGATAATGAAACACTGTTTTGACGTATAACATTGCACTCACTCGTCACTCCCTCTCTCACGGATACATTTATTTATACATGTATTCCTTATTCGGAACATCGCATTATATTTCATTTTACGCATCTCCTAAATATTTAATGAATTGACAATCGCATGCTCATTTCCTGTACGTCACTCTAGCACACGCTGAAACATCCACGGCTTAGGGTCAAACCGTTGCCGCTCTTATCTCTTCCGCGTAGAGCTCGAGAAATGAGCCGCCGTCTCTTCATTTTCCACACTCTCTCGTCGACCGAGCGGGCGAGAGAGTGTGCAGAATGAAGAGACGGCGGTATCATTTCTCGAGCTCTACTTCCGCGTCGTCTTTCGTGTTTCAATCCCTTTTATCACCGGTGCAATGAGTGTTGCCCGCAAGGATCCTCTCAATCAAACCACGGTTTGCCTTTTTTCATCATATTTGTATTTATTTTATTATTTAAAAAAATAAATTTTCAGCCCGCAAAAGTGTTGATAGCCTCGTGCATTCTCATAATTTCCTTTCTTTCGTCTATAGACAAGTATGACATCGATGGTCAGTTCTCTTGAAATAATTGTGTTATTATTTGCAACTATACTGTTGCCAGCCGTTGCATTCTAAGACAGAAGTTCAGGAGTTGTGCCTCTCATCAAGGAAAATTTTAGTATCAACGATGCGCAAACAGGAATCATTCGGGTTCGTTGCCTTTATATCCTTTAGAACCATTTATTTTTCGACGTCATCATCAATAACGAACATAATCGCAACAGCGACGGTGTGGATTCTCGGAGATTTATTCTGTCGTAGGTCTGTCGTTTCTGGAAGTTGGGAACGAAAATTAAATTAATTCCAGAAAAGCATTTCTAATTACCGTTTCAATGTGGATTCTTACTTCGCTTTGCTCACTTTTGCTGGGATCGCATACGTACGTGGTTAGTGTTTTTTTATCGTAATAATTATGGGTTGACCGTTCGGAATGACGGAATTGATTCGGAATTCACGTAGGTTCACTCCTTTTCCGGAATAACATGATTTTGCGTACGGAAACGATACAGAATGATTTTTGTGGGCTCTCATTCCGGAATGGATGAAAATTGGTAATTTTAAGGGAATTTTCCGATTCCTTTTACGTTCCGTAACCCTAGTAATAATTGTGGCTTTTAGGTGTTCGTTGGCTTTCGTGCTCTTGGTGCTGCAGCCTCTGCAGTATTCGGGATATTGATACCGGTTCTGCTCGCTGACATGTTTGCAGGTAAGCATTAGGGAACCAATCCCAATTAATTGACTTTACGGCCGCTCAGTCCCTCGGAAAATGAGGAATACATGTCAAGTAATTGGTCAACCCAATACCAATTACCCAATTAATTGTTATTGTCTCTCTCTCTAGTAAGCACGCAGTGGTAGTTCTCGTCGACGATGCGTTTAAGCGATCGATACCATTTCTAGTTTACATGTCAATCTTGATATGTTTCTCACGCAGCCTTGCAAGAATAGATAAGGAGTGTGTTTTGATCAAGCTTTCATATAAATATCACTCGTTTTGATGAATGGAAAGGAAACTCTTGAACAGCACAGAGTCTACAGATCGAATGCCTAACAATTTTGATAACTCAGCAATTTTGTTATTGCAGACAGAGCGCTCGGAGTAGCGATGATGTTTGCGAGCGCCTGTGAGCTCGTATCGGGGTAAGGTTGAGAATTCGATAATAGAGTGCGCAATACGGGTCGTCGTCTCTTCATTTCTCACACTCTCTCGACCGCTCGAGTGGTGAGAGAGTGCGTGAAATGAAGAGACGGTGACCCGTATTGCGCACTCTGTTCGATAATCCGAAAATAAAAATCTATTTTTTTTCTAATTTCAAATCTACCGCGTTTTTCATTCATTCATCACAGTTAATTCATAACATTTTACTGATACAAATCGTGGAAGAAAGTAGAAATTTCAATATTTTTTATTAGATTGGCCATCGGAGTCGCCAACTCGTGGATTCTCACGGCGAACCTGCCCTGGCAGTCCGGTATCCTTTTGAATTAAATATGTAAAATTAAGTATCGTAACATTTGCAAAACATGCCTGCATATTGTGTTCTTTGTAAATATATATTATCCCTCATTTCAGGGCTGATTTTCGGGCCTCTGATCTCCATTGCTCCATTGATCGTTCTCGCTTGCACTGGCCGAAGCTTCGGCAGTAGCGATCGGCAAGGAGGAGGCCTCAGCAAGGGCCTATCGATGGCATTCGGTCTTTTCACGAAGTGATTCCCTTTAATTAAAGCGAAAACGTGGTTGCGAATAGAAGAAACATAGAAAGACTGCTATGAAAAACTAATAGAGAGACTTCCTAGATCAACGCGGTTGAATATATTGCCTAATTACCAATTTGCTCAAGCTTTCTCTCCCCTGCCTGACTTGTGAGAGCTTACTGTGAACGATATTCGTCCTTTTTGTTGAATATTCGTCCTTTTTCAGCAAATCATACGTGATTGTAATCATATCAACTTCATTCGTCGCATTTGCGATGGGAGCTTACACTTTCTGGCTTCCATCCATGTTTCTCAACGCATGGAACAGCACTCCAGAAGCCTTTCCCGGGCTGTCGTACACTGCGTATGTTATAATAATAATAACATTTATCCGCACAGATTTTATGATTGTGGGAGTGGAAGGGGTTTTACAACAAGACAGATCATGCAACCTCCTTTCTGATCACCCTCATAAACTCTGAGAACTTCGTTGGAATCTTTCCCTTGAATCGTTTTAGAAAACTTGTGAAACCATTTGATTAATAAATGGTTTGGATAAGTTTGGTCTTATTCATCAAACACTACCTTCAGAATGACTAACTTTGCAGCATCACCATCCTCAACTCGATTTTCATCATGAGTGGTTTTTTGGTCGGCCTTCCGCCCATTTTATGGTTCGCCCAGGTGAGGAGTCAGCTTTTTTCTATTACTTGATCTTTAGTTCGATGCTCACAGAGTACCTAACCTAGAAGCATTGGACCGCAGGGTATTGTAGTCCGTCTAACAGCTAGCCTTATCGGAGTGAATACACGTCTACCTTTTTACCTTTACAGAGCTGGCGGCACGGCACCGGTCCATTCTCCGGTAGGCAAGGGTACACGCGTGCCTATCCCACAGTTGCTGCTGGAGGGGCTGTCGTGTATACTTCAGCGTACGCTCTCTACATTTTGCTGGTGGTGGAGAGCTATGTGGCCACGCTGGTACGTCTTATATTAGGCTATTAGGCTATTAATGTTGATGTGGATGTGGTCTGTATGTGTAAAACGAACACTAGGAAGCAGTCCTATGGATTCGCCGTGTTTTTTCGTTTAGTTTGAGCTTACGAAAAGCATCTTCCGAATCGTTTCAGGCCTGTATCTTCTTCGTAGGATTAGGACAGGCGGTGCAAGCATGCATAAGTCAGCTGATGTTGCTGGTTAGTTGTAGTGATAATGGATTTCGATTAGCACTATTTTAGTATTGATATTAGTGCTAGTTTAGTACTATGTTTATTTGTACTAAGCTCAGCACTAAGTTTTGTACAAGTTTAGTATAGAGTATAGCACTACTTTTACTACAATTTCTGCTATTAGTACTAATGGAGATGCATTCACAGCTGGTTATCCCGTCTTCCTCTCGATCCTCCGGAGTCGCTCTGCATCGTCTAATCATCGTGATCGTTAGTACGCCGTCCGCTCAGATTATGGGAATGGTAATAGTTTGTTTTTACTTTTTATTAAGTTTTTCGCCAGTACGCTTCCTATTAATGTTCTATGATAATGCAATAATTTTCATTAGATCTCCGATGCTATCCGGGGCGATTCAACGCTTGCAATAGACAGCTTCCATGCGTATCAGAAGGTAGCCTGGCTATGTATGATAAGATAAAAGTGTTATCATTATAGGCCCTGCTCTTTGCCGCAGTGTTTCTGATCGCGGCGACAATATTCTTTATTATTCTCATTGTTTTCTTCCCCGCGGATTGCGAGAGAGCAGAGGAGTTGGATAGACTTGGGTGAGTTTCCGTGGGTTCGTCTAGATATATTGTATTTACTCTGGATAGATTCGAGTAAGTATCTATTTTTGTCTTAATTTTACCACTAATTGCGAATTTCAGACAGGATCAGAATGACGAGGAAGACGCAGTGTCTGAAACGACAGCGCTCCTTCAGAAGTCAAGATCGAATTCGATATTGGAAGCTGTGATCAGAAGCAGAGCAATGAGTGGAAGCTTTGCGAACACTTTGTGAAGTGCCGACAAAAACTGCGTGTACTGTGAGAATCAAAGCCGTAGTCAACTAAAAGCCGGCATAGGAACGGAACGGAACGCGAAAATAGTACGGTATTTTTCGCACTTGGTGTAATGCTGTGACACTTTTCGCCTTTTATTTCACTTTCACCGCAAAATTCCCGCAATTATTTATTTAATTGTGAGTTTAATTAATAGGTTACTGTTCGCATCACATTTTAACCATAAACCGGCAACTTTTCGTGACCGCACACGTGTGTTCTTCCTTAGAATGTGGAGATTTTGATGCCGCTTTGTTTTTTGGCTTTAATTATTTATTTCCAGGTGTCTAAGAGCGCTAAGGGTGTGGCACGAGCATTTGGCTATTAATTAAACTCACAATTAAATAAATAAGTGCGGGAATTTTGCGGTGAAAGTGAAATAAAAGGCGAAAAGTGTCACAGCATTACACCAAGTGCGAAAAATACCGTACTTTTTTCGCGTTCCGTTCCGTTTCTATGCCGGCTTTTAGTTGACTACGGCTTTGATTCTCACAGGACTTTATGTAAATACCGGGATAAATGTTATGTTCGTAGATTTCCGATTTCATATTCCTAAATTCGACAAAATTTTCTTCTATTTTGTTTTTTTGTACCTTGTCTCTTGATTAGTATTTTTTGTCTCATTCGTCAAGATCTGTGATCAATCATTCTCGGAATATTTCCGTGATTGTCACGCATTGGTTCCTTTATCCTTATCAAGGTTACGCTCACTTTTTCGTGTCAGCTTTTTCCGCGCTATGCATGCAACATTGGATGCTTATAGTCAGAGCATGGTTAGTGCTTTTATTATTATTGTATTTCGTTATCTTCCACGTCGCAACAGTTCTAAATGAAGGGTTGTGTCGTTTGTTTGTTTTTGTTTTTGTGTTTTTTTAGATTCTTCAGTAGCGGTTTCAGGCGACAAAATTCGCAGTATCATCCTGCTTGTTTCTTATTCTTTTCCTCTCTTCTTTTGATAATTCTGGGATCGAAGGTCAGTTTCTGCTTATAAATAAGAGTTTCGAAGAAGACAGTGCTGACCAATCATATTTCTTCCTATTCTCGGCATCGTCCCTCTTATTCAGAAGCATTTCGAAATAAATGATGCTCAGACTGCAATTATTCAAGTATGTTTCGGCCCATCTATTGTACTCCAAACTCTTTTCAGACATCATCATCAATTACACACGTTATATCGCTCGCATTAGTGTGGATCTTTGGTGATTCGGTTCAACGTCGGTTCGATTTTATAATATCCCTGTAAATGAATAGTCACTCTTTCAGGAAATTATTCCTATCATCCGTTTCTCTGTGGATATTTTTCGGGCTCTTGTCAGTTGGATTAGGATCTGAATCATACATGGTGATACTACGACAGTACGATTTGAAAGAAACGGATGCATCTCTAGATTCTCGTTGGGTTTCGAGCATTAGGCTCAGCGGCAGCTGCTGTATTTGGAGTCTTGATTCAAGTTATGCTTGCGGATTTATTTAATGGTAATTATTTTCGATAATTAGCATTATTTTGTATAATTACCATTCCACGAATATACATTTTTTCACAGGCAAATCTCTCGGAATCGCAATGATGATGATGTCAGCATGTAATGGAATTTCGGGGTAAGTTGATATGCCAAATTATTAACTGTTAAACTTAATTTCAGACGGGTTACCGGCATCGTCAGCTCATGGATAGTTAGCAGCGAGTTGCCTTGGCAAACAGGGTTGCTTGTTGGACCTCTGCTGACTCTTCCACCACTCATTGGCCTTTTCTTCACGAGCCGAAGCTTTCGTGGAGTTCAGCAATCCTCGAAATACGATCACATTCTGATCAGTGCCTTTGGAATATTCTCAATGTATATAACTTACTTTTCTGTTGATAAATGCCAAAATATTCAGAAAGTCATATCAAATGCTCGTGGCGTGCATTTCACTCGAAATGTTCCACATCAAATCGTACAATTTCTGGTTTCCATCCATGTTTCTAAGCGCTTTGGAGAGCTTTCCTGATGCGTTCTCCGGGCTTTCCTACACGGCGTATGTTCATTGCTTGGAGTATTTTTTATGGCTAACTATTCAGAATTATTTCTCTCAACTCAGTCATAATGATGGTCGGAATGCTGGTTGGCCTTCCGCCTGTGATATGGTTCGCACAGGTATCTATCACATTTGGTTCCTATGCTCATATTCTATTTGACTAAAGAGCTGGTACTACGGAACCGGAATCTTCAATGGTACAGCTGGATTCACCCGGGCCTACCCCGTAGTGGTGTGCTTGGGATCATCTATTACGTGCGCATCATTCATCTTCGGAGTTTTGCTCGTTGTCAAGAGCTATTACCTCTGCTTGGTTACCTTCTTTCCACTCCACGTAATCGAAATATGAAAAATACAGGTCTGCCTATTCCTTGTCGGCTTTGGAACCGCGGCAGAAGTTAGTTTGAACCAGCAAATGTTGTTGGTGAGTATACCTATTTAGGATTGAATTTTGCTTGGGCGATCATGGATTGGCTTGTATCAACTCATGAACGTCCTGAACGCTAGTATAGCCTCTTTGTGTCTTTCAGATGATAGTTCCCGCAAGCTCCCGTTCCGCCGCAGTCGCGCTTTCACGTCTGATAACAGGAGTAGTCGACGCTCCCGCTGCCCAACTTATTGGAATGGTATCTTCATTCCCGAAATCATATTCTAAGAAGCCTTTCCAGCTATCAGACTCGATCCGTGGCGAATCATCCCTGCCCATGGACCGATTCAGAGCGTACCAGGTGGTGAGTGATTTCTGCCATCATCAGAAGAGGCAGCATAAAAGTATCCACGGTCTCGTCTATTACAGGGACTGCTATTCTCTTCGATATTCACAATAGCAAGTATTGCATCAGCTCTCTTGCTAGTTGTCTTCTTCCCCAGAGATTGTGCTCGAGCAGAAGTTGAGAATAGGAATCGGAAAGAAATTAATGAAGAAAGTCCTCTCATCGGGGAATCAAAATTGCGATCGGAGTCCAAATTCGAATCTGAAGTTATGAGTAGAACGTCCACTTTCGCTAGCTACTATTGAGTTGAAAACATCATCCTAGATTATATTTCGTCAATGATGTACGAGAAGTTGTTGATGATAAATTTATGTTCGTTTTGTTTTCTTATTCGAGTATTTCTCTGATGATTTTTCTGCCCCTCATTGATGGTCACTGATCACTTCTTCAGAACCGACGTGACTGGGAACAACTTGTCTCACATTTCCTCATTTCGCATACTCTCTCGCTCCGTATAACTAACAAGATACAAGGACGACAGATTGTCGTTGCTTTGTGACCAAACGTCTATCTAGCCCTATCTAAAAACTTCACACCCCATTTCGGGATTGCCCGTGTGCCATCCTTATCTTGACCTCGTCATAACACTTTTTCGTGTCATCTCTTTTTTCTTGTTATGCACGCAACCATGGATCCGCACCGTCAAACAACGGTCAGTTTTATGCTGCAATTTTATTTAAAAAAATATAAGAAATGCATTGTTTTGTTGTCATGCTCTAATTTTCCATAAAATATAAGAACACGCTAAATGAATTTCAGTCTACGAAATTATTGGTATCATTATGCTTGCTTCTCATACTCTCCCTATCATCTTTCGATAGGTCAGGTATAGAGGGTAAGTACGTCTGAAAAAATATTGTAAAAAGTGATAACTGTTTGCTTATTTACTTCAATTTGAACATTTTCAATTAATTTTTTTATGTTTAGGAATCGTCCCCCTAATTCAGGAACATTTCAATATTAGTGATGCTAAAACTGCGATTATTCAGGTGTGGTTATGTTCTGACGTTATTGTTATGGATACCGATATTTTAGACTTCGTCAACCATTACGCATGTTGTGGCTCTCGGATTCGTCTGGATATTTGGAGATTCGATTCAGCGAAGGTTCAGTTTAGTCCCCGAACCCATTTTATTGCAAGCCAAGTATTCTCAGGAAATTCTTTCTTTCGTCTGTCTCTCTCTGGATATTCTTTGCTCTTCTCTCGGTCATCCTGGGATCCAATTCATTCTTGGTGAACAATATGCCATTACCACTATTTTATTAACCATTCTGTGAACTTATTTCTAAGATTCTCGTCGCATTTCGAGCGCTGGGTGCTGCCTCAATAGCTACGTTCAAAGTGTTGATTCAAGTAATCCTTGCAGACATGTTTCGCGGTTCGTTTTTTCCTCAAATGACTTTCTAGTTTGATATAATTCTAGATCGCGCCCTTGGAATTGCGATGACTCTGATGGCAGCATGCGACATAATTTCAGCGTATTTCATTACGAATCGTCAATCATTATCCCAATTTATTTTCAGGGTGGCAACTGGAATTGTCAGTTCATGGATTGTATCTAGTGGAATTCCGTGGCAAACCGGCTTGCTTGCCGGACCTCTTCTTTCCATTCCTCTGCTCATTTGTTTATTCTTCACAAGTCGTTCCTTTTATGCTGAGAAGCGGCCCACAAAGCAGGGTCGAATTGTTGCAAATGCATTCAGGATACTGTCCATGTAACTCTTCACGAATAGATAAATCAAAAAGGCATCACTTCAGAAAGTCATACCTTTTATGGGTTTTGTCAGTATCGCTGGGAATGTTCCAAGTGAAAGCGTACAATTTCTGGTCTCCATCAATGTTTCTGAGCGCTCTGGAGAGTTTTCCCGAAGCGTTCGCTGGATTATCTTACACCACGTAATTGCCATTAAACTTATTTATATGCTCTCAAACTTTCAGTATAATATCGCTAAATTCATTCGCAATGATGATCGGAATGATCTTTGGGCTCCCTCCCATTATATGGATTGCTCAGGTCCAAATTCTTCCAGTAATCATCATACCATTTCTTTATAGAGTTGGCACCATGCCACTGGCATCTTTGCTGGAAGATCAGAGTTCACTAATGCTTACCCTATTGTTGTTGGACTAGGTTCAATTCTACAAGTTGGATCATTCATCGTCTCTATTTTATCAATTGTGAACAGTTATTTCCTTTGCCTGGTTAGGAACTCCTTATTATTCAGAAGAGCATAAAATTGCAGGCGTGTTTATTCCTCAATGGCATTGGATCAGCCTCACAAGTCTGTTTAACGCAGCAGATGTTACTGGTTCTTCATTACACCTGGAACATGACGGAGATATTCAAATTGCAGATGATAGTGCCTACGAGCTCTCGCGCCGCTGCTGTTGCACTATCTCATCTCATTACGGGATTTGCCGAGGCTCCAGCAGCGCAGCTCATTGGAATAGTAAAGTTCTTTGGATTCGGAACCTAGTCGCTCCAATTTAAAAAAATTCCTATTTAGTTATCCGACGCGCTCCATGGAGATTCAACGCTGCCCGTTGACCGATTCAGAGCCTATCAGCTTGTACTCTGAACCTGATTCTTTCCTCCGTTATACATATTTTTTAGGCACAACTGTGCGGTTCATCACTTGCCGTGGGCAGTACTATAACTGCTCTCCTTTTGGTGTTCACTTTCCCTGGCGACATCAAACGGGCAGAAAACATGGATAACAAGAAGCCGAGGGAAGATGATGAGGAAGCTTCACTACTGGGGGACGCGAAGTTGCGATCCGAATCAATATTCGAATCCATCGCTAGGAGTAGAGCAACAACGACAGCGAGTTATTTCTGATTGTCTGTTGTCCGTCGGTGATAAAGAGCTGGTATCCATTGTCCACAAAACGATTCCGTGACATTTCTTGCCCAACGACACTGGTCATTGAGCTCTTCCTCTAATCGCCCAGTGCCGACGCGCTTGGAGAACAATGCTCAGACTTTCCGATTACCCTCTCTAGATTAGGGCTGTCAGGGTGAAGAATCCGTCTCTTCATTCCGTGTGCTCTCTCACCGGTCAGAGATGCGAGAGAGCACGCGGAATGGAGAGACGGATTCTCCACTCTAACAGCCCTATTCTAGATCTATCAGACGAGAGACAGTGTAGGTGGAAGAGACGCATGTTATTGCTTGTCTCAGCTTTCTGCGATTAGAGTGCGCAATACGGGTCTTCATTTCACACACTCTCTCGCCTCGCTGACCGGTCTGAGAGTGTGCCAAATGAAAATCAAACCTCGGCTGACCTTATCTAAAATATTAGCACCTCTTGAGCGCCCGCTCTTTCTGGCAATGCAAAGTGACCGCAAGAAAATCACACCATCCTCAGATGGCAAGTTTATTTTTGATATAGCAAATACTCCGTTTGTGAATCTGTTATTTCAGACAGTCAAAACAATCGTGACAGTATGTCTGATTCTCATTCCGGTCCTTTCATCATTTGTTGCGATGGGCATCGATGGTAGGCAAATTAAACTTATGGTTTCTAATTAAAATTATGGTTTCTAAATTAAAATTATGGTTTCTATTATGGATATCATGAATATCCAATTTACAGGCATAGTCCCGCTAATTCAACAGCACTATAGTATCAACGACTCTGAGACTGCCACTATTCGGGTCTGAAATAACTGCAACGAACAAATATTGAACATTTACAGACGTCATCATCAATCACGCATACTTTCACACTCGCATTGGTATGGTTCTTCGGAGAATCGTTCAAGAGGAGGTACAGACTAACTGATCGATAGGCCGGTAATACAATAAATTCAGGAGGTTGTTCCTACTCTCGGTCGCAATTTGGATCACATTTAGCATTTTGTCAATCGTTTTGGGACTGAACTCGTTCATGGTATAGATTTTCTGCAAAATAGTTTTGACAATTGGTCATGCCCTTCTCTCATCGAGGAGTCTCTCGTGTCGAATTGACAACAGTTGTGCGAAAAAAATGCTGTTGAATTGACAGTTATTCGTCATATTCCGTGCACTCGGCGCCGCAGCATCTTCTGTATTTAGTGTGCTCGTTCCGGTTATTCTAGCCGATCTCTATCACGGTTTGTCTCACTTCTATAAATTCTCCTTTTTATCTTTTTTAGATCGAGCTCTCGGCATCGCTCTAATGTGCCTGTCGGTATCGGAGATGTCTGCGACGTAATTTGCACTGATTTCTATTTTTGGCAATCGTATTTTTCAGCTTTCTAACCGGCATCATCAGTTCATGGATAGTAACGAGCACAATTCCTTGGCAAACAGGAATACTAATTTCTACCCTTCTGACAATTCCGCCTCTGCTCTTTCTAATATGTGCCAGAAAGCATCTGCGGAATGTTGAGAGGCCCGAGAGCGTGAAGGGATTCCGAAGTATTGTTGGCAGCGCATTCGGCATCTTTTCGATGTGAAAACTCTGTGTGATCGTCTAAATAAAGGGTCAAACTTTCAGAAAGTCCTACCTACTAATGACCGCAGCTTCATCACTTCTAATGCTCCACGGAACTGCTTATGGTTTCTGGTTCCCCTCAGTCTATCTTATTGCATGGACCAATGTACCTGAGATCTTCTTCGGAATGTCGTACACGACGTGAATCATCGTTGCTATATTTCCGAAAATAAAGCAAATTTCAGAGTAACAATCGTAAATTCGGTAGTGATGATGACTGGCACGGGGATCGGTCTTCCGTTGATTTTGTGGTTCGCTCAGGTTCGTCTTTCTTCAGAATTGTCATTGCTTATCGGACCCGAACATGTTTTACTACTTTCAAGAGCTGGCGCCACGGCACCGGTCCCTTCTCGGGCAGAAAAGGGTGCGATCGGGCATTTGCAATCGTCACTGGTGTTGGAGCCACGCTGAATATTGGATTGTTCATCTTCAGTATACTGTTGATGGACAAGAGCTATGTGCTCTCGCTGGTACATTGGCATTGCGATCAAATATTTCAACTTTTGTTTGTTTTAGATAACCACATTCTGCGTGGGGATCTCGAATGCGTCCGGAGCTGCGCTAGGGCAGCAGATGTTGCTGGTGAGTTATTTGGATGCTCGGCCTTAGCGTATATACTAGAAACGCAACCGAGATTAGTAAACGTTGTTCCAACTCTCCAGATGGTAATACATTCCTCCTCTCGTGCTGCTGGAGTGGCACTGTCTCGGTTAATCGCCGGAATTGTGAGCACTCCTTCCGCGCAGATTATCGGATTCGTAAGTGTTGTGCCTACTTAGAATATTAGACTTAGACAGGCCTTGATTTCAATGAAATACTTATTTTTAGATATCTGACACCATCCGAGGCGATTCTACACTGCCCTATGACAAGTTTCACGCCTATCAACTGGTTAGCTAATTTCGTCTTTTTTTCACAGTTGAACAATGTTCCGATGATCATAGCAGCGTCTCGCTTTCAAAGGTGATCGTTTTTTGTCTGGTAACGAGTGTCATTTAGGATCAACATTTAGGATTCAATCATTGAACTCGTTGATCCTAAGGATCAGGTTAGGATCAACGAGTTCAATGATAGAACCTCTTTTCAATTAAAATCCTTTGATCAACGAGAGTCAAACGGCGCGTCATGCGACTCTTATCTCGCTGTTATCATGAAATCGTTTCAGGGAATGCTGAGCTCGGCGGTTTTCCTGATTCTTGGCGCCGTTTGCCACATAATCTTGATCTTTTTCTTCCCTCAAGATTGCGAAAGAGCGGAGGAAAGGGACCGAGAAGCAAAAGAATTTGTTGATGAGAAGTCATTCCTCACGGGAAGAGGGAGAGCGGAGTCGATATTGGAAACTTTTGTGAAGAGTAGAACAACCACAGTGAATAGCTACTTCTGAGGAGCATAATTGTATTTTATTGAAATAATCTGAAATAAAAGTTCAATTGCGCCCGCAACGCTGGTCATTGAATCCTGATCACACCGTGCTTTACGTGTTTCGGACTCGCAACATGATAAATCCCTCCTTATCTGCAAACCGTTACACGCCTATTCATAGTGGCTATTTCACTTCTCCCGCAAAGGCAGTGACCCCAATGGTATGTTTCATGGTTAAAAAGGCGTTTAACGAAACACAAAACAATTTTAGATCACGAAAGTTGCCGTAACAGCATGCTTCATCGTATTTTCCATACTCAAGACTTCCCATGGAATGGGTCTGGACGGTGATGTATCTTCGTTATATTCTAGTTGCTCCTTCTTGAAACATATCAATTTTTATTTATTTCATTTTTATGGCAAGAAGCTTAATTGACAAGGTTGTTTCAGGTGTGATCCCGCTTATTCAGAAGTACTACAACATAAAAGATGCTGAAACTGCATCAATTGTTGTGAGATGATCATTCTATTTTTGTTGGGATAAAAATTTACCGAGCTAATGGCTAAATTCAGACAGCCTCCTCTATCACGCACACTGCCACTATCGCACTCGTGTGGTTATTTGGAGATATGGTTAAACGGAGGTATTTTTGTTTTTCTTTCTAAATATTCTCGATTCTTCTTCTTGCAGATTGTTGTTTCTTCTTTGTGCTGCATGCTGGATCATCTTTTCACTCCTATCTTTCATTCTAGGATTGAATTCATTCGTGGTATATAATTTGCTTGGTCATTAGGCAATGATTTTTATCTCCATATGTACCTGCCTAGCACTCTGAGGGTCTCATGGTTGCGCTCGCCTTGTCATCGAAAATGATGAGCGCAACAATGGTCCCTTCCCTGCCCATGAGCAAAAAATGGGTCTATGGCGGAGTAAACGCCTATGCTTACATCTACAGATGTTCGTTGCTTTTCGCGCGCTTGAAGCCGCGGCATCGGCTGTAATTGGCATACTAATTCCCGTTATTCTGGCTGATCTTCTGAATGGTTTGTGCTTTTTATTGTGTTAGCGTTTTTAATTCATGAAATGCACAGATCGTCAACTTGGCCTTGCTCTAATGTGCCTGTCCGTTTCGGATATTGCATCGAGGTAACACTATTTTATTTTATAAACCTACCAGATCTGCTAGCACGGTTTACTGCTGTGCAGTTCACTCCATATTTCGCGCGACATGTTTCGACGTGTTTACAGTTTCGTGACCTGCCTACTTGACTTTCGCAATAGTGAACAAACACGCAAACATCTGTGCTTTTTTTTAGAAGTAATGATATTACCGTATATTTTCAGTATGCTAACCGGCATCATCAGTTCATGGATCGTAACCAGTTCGATTCCTTGGCAATCGGCAATGCTTGCAGCCTCAGTGCTCTCCATCATTCCATTCGCAATTCTTTTCTTCATGAGAAGCAACATTCGCAATGTGCAACGAGCCGATTACAAGCAGGGAGTGGGACGAGTATTCACGAGCGCATTCGGCATGCTTTCAGTGTAATTTATTTATTTTTTCAATTTTTAAAATCATAATTTCGAACCGGTAAACATTTGATCTTTCAGCAAATCATACCTGCTTATCACAGCGGAAGCAGCTTTCGGAGGTCTGTGGGGAACCTCCTACGGTTTCTGGTTAGCAAATTACATTATTAATTACCAGCCGATTTCGCCACCGCCTTCGGCGGGGTCTTATCGTCTGGCCTCTTCAATGTGCGTTGCGCTTTCCATCCATTTCGCAACATAGAAAGCGCACGTTTGACCTTACAGTTTCTTGACCTATCTTCTTGGCTTTCGCAATAGTGGACAAACATACGTACACGCACAGGGAGACATCTCTCCTTTATTAAGGAGTATGATATGATCTAGTCCGCATCTCGTCTACAGGTATTCCTCCGTCTATCTACTCGCGTGGAACGGAGCGCCCGAAGTCTTCCTGGGACTCTCCTTCCCTACGTATGTTTTCTAGCAAATACTCTCTTCTTTTGACGCGTTATCTCACTGTGGTAAGAGAGAACGCGGAATGAGAAGAGCTAGACGATATTTAAATATTTTAGAGTCACAGCCCTCAACTCTATTCTGATGCTGTCCGGCACGCTTATTGGTGTGCCATCGATTCTCTGGTTTGCTCAAGTGAGTATTATAAGCATCTCAAGTAATTAACTCATGAACTCTTTGTTCTAAGCCTATAGATTCTAAAAAGAACGATACAGAGCTGGCGCCACGGGACGGGTCCTTTCTCTGGCAGGAAACCATACACTCGGGCGTATCCGATAGTCACCGGAGTTGGTGGCATTTTCAACTTCATTACGTTTGTAATGGGCGTTCTGCTGATGGATGTTAACTATCCAGCTGCGTTGGTAAGAAGGCTTCGGTATTTTGAATTGATTTCGAATAACCGATCCTAAGGTGAACAACTTTGTACTGGGCTTCATAAAATCGACCGGACTCGCAGTCAGCCAGCAGATATTATTCGTGAGTTTCTTCGCAGACATTTATTTGTAATTTTTTCATGAATTTCCATCACTGTTTTAATGAAATTTGTTTCAAGTTCTTAGTTGCTCCGAACATTGCCCTAGGCTCAAGTTACATCTTCGCTTGGCTAGAGACAGCAGCGGGCCCATGACGTTTTTTTCTAGAGATGGTTTTTTCCAGGCCATAGTGCCGTCCTCGTCTCGCACCACTGCTGTGGCTCTGGGACGACTGATTGCGAGCGTTGTCGGCATTCCGTCGGCGCAGATCGTCGGATTTGTAAGTGGCAAAACAATACTCACATTCAACTCATCCCTAGGTAAAGGTCGCAATACCATGCTAGGTGTGACCCACTGGAAAAGGCTTCGGAATCCTTCGAAATGGCTGGTGTTAACAATGATCATCAATTTCTAACAGATCTCCGACTCCATTCGAGGCGATTCAATGCTGCCTGAGGATCGGTTCCACACTTATCAGTTGGTGCGGTGATCAGATAAATTAGTTTTTGTGACCACAGACTTTGAAAAATTCTTTAAATTTGTTTACTTTCAGGTACTCATTAGCACCTCTGTCTTCCTTTTACTCGGTGGTCTCTGTCACTTACTGTTGATTATTGTGTTCCCTGGCGACTGTGCGAGGGCGGAGCAGAAGGATGCGGAAGAGACTGAAGCGGTTGATGAGAAGTCATCACTAACTGGAAAGGGACGAGCGGAGTCGATACTGGAGACTTACGTTAGGAGTAGAGCGACAACTGTGAATAGTTATTTATGAAATATATGCACATAATTTGTTATTTGTTGATACTTCGATGATAAACTTTTTCAACGAGGCAAATTGAATGGATTTTCGCGAAGCTGACAATTTTTCCTCATATCACGCCGTGCTTTACGCGTTTCAAGCGCGTAAGATTTCAAGCCTCTCTCTTATCTTGAAACCGTCTCGCCTCTTCATATCAGCTCTTTCGAGTGAATTTACCCTCAAGAATTCTCGCAATGGTATGTTTCCTTATTATTTGAGTACATTTTCCCCATTTATTTTAATATTTAATTTTAAACTATCATTTCAGATCATAAGAATAATTGTTACCTTATGTTTGATTATAATTCCTGTGCTCGACAAATTTCAAGCTCTTGGCCTTAGCGGTAAGTAAGTTTCAAATGCCGGTCTTTAATGGGGCTGTCAGATTGAAAAGTCCGTATATTTATTTCGCGTTCGCGTCTTCATTTTCCTCTAGTTACCAGTGAGAAAACTCGCGTAATGAAGATTCGAAATTGAAGAGTATTGAACGAATTCTTCATTCTGTCAGCTATAGATGTTAGCTTCTTCTCCCAAACTCTCGTTCAGGCCTGATACCCCGCATTCAACAGTACTACGATATCAGCGACGCAGATATTGGATTACTTCATGTATTCTAACATTTGTATTCTAATTTTTAACGCACATTTCAGACCGCAGCATCACTTACGCATAATGGTACACTGGCGCTGGTATGGATTTTCGGAGACATGTTCCAGAGAAGGTACGCTTAATTGGCCATTATCCCGTCTTGACTCTAATCGCACATTATCATCATTTTGAAAAAATCGTTTGTTACCGTAAAAGGGCAGAAAATACAGAATTTGTATAACGTCACTATTGCAGAAGACTGTTTCTTATTGCTGTCTCTACGTGGATAATTTCCAGTCTTCTATCTATAATATTGGGATTGAATTCATTCCTGGTATCAATCAATTCGATTCAGTTTGATCTTTGATCTTTTATCATTTTATAGAATTACGTAATCTTCCATGCTCTTTCGACCGGAATCTCATCTGTGTTTAGCATTCTCATTCCTGTGATTTTGGCCGACCTACTTACAGGTGAGAGCCGATCAGAGATCATTATGGACCATCGTTTCATCGAATTTCATTCTTACACATTCTATCGAGTCTCTGGCCGATAATAGTGAATATATTTCGAGGTTACCAAATTTTTTTTTAAATTTCAGATCGCGAATTCGGAGTTGCGCTTATGTGCTCATCGATGGTGGAAATATCAGCGGGGTATTTGTATAGACCATACCTGTCCAGCACTAGCGGAGACCCTTTTTTGACCATGTATAGGGTCGTGGTTGCGCTCATCCTGTCGTCACTCGGCGACAGGATGAGCGCAACCACGACCACGACATGGTCAAAAAAGGGTCGCCGGCGGCGTGGACACCTATGGTTTAGAATGTTTGAAAAAACGTTCACAAACACACTTTAAGCATGCTATCCGAGGTTGCCAGTTCCTGGATCGTCACCAGCACCATACCATGGCAATCAGTGAAGCTCATTTGCACTCTACTTGTCATTGCACCACTGCTCGTTCTAATCTGCCTGAAGAAGAGCATTCGAAATGTTGAAACGAAGAAGGGTGTCACGGGCATTTTCTCCGGCACCTTCGGAGCGCTTAAAATGTAATATAGATAGCAAATATTATTATTTGTCATTACTGGGTCGGATCATCTGTAGTGCCGGTAGGCTGGTACTCGACGGTGGCACAGTATAAAAATAATTACAGCAAATCATACCTCTGCGGAACTGCGGAATCCACGTTTCTCCAACTGCACGGAACGGCGTACGGTTTCTGGTATCCGTCGATCTACCTCATGGCTTACAAATTGGTGCCCGAAGTCTTTCTCGGAATGTCATACACAGCGTAAGTCTGCGCACATTTTAATTTTTTTTAACTTTTTTATTTATTTGTTTTTAAGAGTAACCGCACTGAATTCGGCCGCAATGTTATCTGGTACCCTCATCGGACTGCCCGCAATCCTTTGGCTAGCTCAAGTAAGCAGTTTCCATAGATTATCTGGGGATTATTTTTATCCTCGTAAAACGCTTGCAATATATTGTTCATGTTTTCAGCCATGTTTTTTTTCAGAGTAATAACTAATAGTCGGTCTTTCCCTCCGAGTGTTGGATAAACCTTTACCGTTTCCAGTGTTGGCGTCACGGTACCGGCCTCTTCTCGGGGCGGAAAGCCTACCCCCGCGCGTATCCTATCGTAACCGGAATTGGAGCAGCAATCAATATTGTTGCATTCGTTGTCAGCATAGTGATAATGGACAAGTTTTATGTGCCGAGTGTGGTGAGATTTAGTTTCACAAAAAAATTCTCTTGCGATATCGACAAAACTAGTCATTATTCTTTTGCAGTCAGTAACGCTGCATGCACTATTAAATTTATAATCTATTTTAGATCAACAGTTTCTTCGTTGGCTTCACTAAAGCAGCATCAATGGCCGTTGGGCAGCAGATCATGTTTGTGAGTTCAACTGGGTCTCTACTATAGATTAGGGTTGGCTAAACGAGGCTTGCGGGCTCGTAATAGGGAGAGGTCGCATTGCGGGCTCGCAACGATGGAGAGAGCGTAGGGGGAGGATTGCGAGCCCGCACCGCCTCGCACCGCCTCGCAACGAGATCGGAAGGAACTCTCTCCTTTTCACACGCTCTCTCGCCGTTCTCTGCCCTTCCCATCTCGTTGCGAGGCGGTGCGAGGCATTGCGGGCCCGCATTCCTCCCCCTCCTATTACGAGCCCGCAATCTCGTTATCGTTTAGACAACCCTACTATAGATATTACAGTGACTCTATATGAGTCGGTTTGCGTTAGGATCAACAAGCCTCAACGGAAGTCGGGAACAGGCAAAAAATCGAAAGTGCTCAAAAGTTGGCCCTAGGGGGTATTTTCGATGCCGAACAACCTGGTATGGTCGATTTCGCAATATGTCCCATTTTCGCTCCAGGGGTCACCCCCTCATTTTGCCCTAAAACTCGTTTTTCGAGTTTTTCTCTTCAGAATCGCGTCAAAATTGACTGAAATCTCGCGTCTCTTAACAGAATTTCGAGCTCTATCTCGTGGATATATTGAAATGTCATGATTATTTTTCGTTTTCGAGAAAAAGCCGATTTTTGACCCAATCGAGTGCGGGCAAAATCGCTTGGCCAAGTGAAAGAGCATGTTCTGCTGATCATTTTGCGCTATTGGATGAGGTATTTCAGATGACATAAAGATATTTTACATAGATTTTTGTGAAAAGAGGAAAAATAAATTTTTCTGAATACCCCCGTGTTGGTGCTCATTTTGAAGAGCCCGTTGAACTGATCATTTTTAGTGTTGGACATTTTCTTGAAAACATTTCCTTCCGAAGTTACAAGCGATCAAAGTGGCTATTTTCATGAGACTGCCGATAAAGCATATTTAAAAAGTTGTAACTTCGGAGGGAAATGTTTTCAAGAAAATGTCCAACACAAAAAATGATCAGTTCAACGAGCTCTTCAAAATGAGCACCAACACGGGGGTATTCAGAAAAAAATATTTTTCCTCTTTTCACAAAAATCTATGTAAAATATCAATATGTCATCTGAAATACCTCATCCAATAGCGCAAAATGATCAGCAGAACATGATCTTTCACTTGGCCAAGCGATTTTGCCCGCACTCGATTGGGTCAAAAATCGGCTTTTTCTCGAAAACGAAAAATAATCATGACATTTCAATATATCCACGAGATAGAGCTCGAAATTCTGTTCAGAAACGCGAGATTTCAGTCAATTTTGACGCGTTTCTGAAGAGAAAAACTCGAAAAACGCGTTTTAGGGCCAAAAGAGGGTGTGCCCCCCTGGAGCGAAAATGGGACATATTGCGAAATCGACCATACCAGGTTGTTCAGCATCGAAAATAACCCCCGGGGCCAATTTTTGAGCACTCTCGATTTTTTACCTGTTCCCGACACTTGTTGATCCTAACGGAAACCGCCTCATATGACTATAACAATCTACAGGGAAAGTGTTAGCGAAAACATGTCCAATTCCGTGCATTTCAGGCCGTTGTTCCCGCAAGTTCGCGCGCATCCGCCAATGCCCTTTCTCGTCTAATCTCGGGAATGATCGGCATTCCATCGGCACAGATTGTCGGATTTGTGAGTTGCAATTTATTTGTCAGTTGATTGAAAATCATTCAGATTTCGGACGCAATCCGGGGTGATTCAATGCTTCCCGCGGATAGGTTTCATGCGTATCAATTGGTGCGTTTTGATTCTCAATCTCACGCCGACTGTACCGGTTAGAGTTCGAAATAGGGGTAATCGTCTCTTTATTCCTCCTACTCTCTCACCGATCAAAGAGGCGAGAGAGTGTGCGAAATGAAGAGACGGCGACCCGTATTTCGAACTCTACTACCAGTGAGAGAGAATGCGAAATTGAGGGATAAATCATATATTTGTCCATTTCAAGTTATACCTGATTTCATTAGAGCAAAATTCCCATAAAGATTCATAACACAAACCAATCAACCCTTCCAGGTAATGCTTGGAACTTCCCTCTTCCTGGTTCTTGGAACGATCTGTCATTTGATTCTGATCTTCGTTTTCCCCGGAGATTGCGCAAAAGCCGATCAGAAGAATAGAGAAGAAGATGAAGTTGAAGACGAGAAAACGTCTCTCATTGGAAAGAAACGTTCCGAATCAATTTTGGAAACATACGTTAGAAGTAGAGCGACCACTGCGAGTAGTTACTTGCTCAATTGAATCAGTAATTAGGATAATAAATTATTCGCTGCACAGTGAGCAACTTCTGATGAAGATTTAAGTTAAATCAATTAACTCGATTGATCTGATCAAGATTCGATTAAAATTTGTCCATAATTCTTTGTTACTAACGATAGACTTATCGCAAACAGAAACATTATTATCGATACTCGCACAATTAACAGAGTGAATCTGAATCCCTTGGTTCCCGATAGGACTGTTGAAGGAGTTGCACGCAGATTGAACCCAACAGTAGTTCGAATACGAAGACTGGTGTGTGCTGGAGTCCTCCAAACTCGAAAATCCATCTTTGATGGAGAGATACGAGTTTTAAAAACGCGCGTACAAATATAAAAATGTGATAGATCGCTAGACTCCTGTCGGCCTCTTCCTCCCCCCCCCCCTCGAATGCGTCAAAGGTCAGCGGAATGAAAAATATTCTCCCGATACGCCACGGTCTTTCCACTAGCAACTGTCACTCCTGCACGTAATACTTTTTCCCATAATCTGACAAAATCTTGATCTGATTCGTGATCCATTTGCACGTGTAGTCCAGAAGGACCTTGATGTCGAGATGTAGGGGATTACGGTAGCTGGGGGAATATCGATGGGATTACGGTAGTCTGTATGCTCATAGATTGTATAGGGCATGAACTGAACAATGTTACGGAATTTTACTTGCCCCCCCCCCTCCCCCCGGGTAGCTTAGGGTATATCAGTGCGTTCGCCTAAGAATCGCCACTTTCTTCAAAAATCCGTACAGCAAAAAATGACTGATTAGTTTTCTGACATATTTCGATAGCCCTAAAGGTCCTCGATCGATTTCAGTCATTCTCATGTGCCTGTGATCTTAACTGCCTTGGTTATACTTGGTCAAAGTTAGGCACTTTTTAAGGGTTTTCGAACATAAAACATAGCAATGTTTATCAAATTGGCTGAAAATTGGGCTTTAGGGCTAATTTCATGTGCTGAACACGCCTATGTACTTTGTTTTCCATGATTCGAAAATTTGCATTTTCATGAAAATTTCAATCGAACGTTTCTCGAAAACGGAGAATTTTGCCATTCCAATTTTTTGATATGTTGTAGCCAATGACCAGAGCTCTGCAACGCGCCCGGTCTCGACTCGTGGTTAGGGGATCTTCGTGGTTAAATGCTTAAAGAACGTGAAATCCCTAATTGAGAAAAACCCTCATTTTACCCTCATGTTCCCTCATTCCGAGCCAATCGCGGCGCCCGTGCGGTGTGGAACGAGGCGAAACGATCATTTCACACCGCACGGGCGCCGCGATTGGCTCGGAATGAGGGAAAATGGGGGTGAAATGAGGGTTTTTCTCGATTAAGACTCATGCGTTCTTTAAGCATTTAACCACGAAGATCCCCTAACCACGAGTCGAGACCGGGCGCGTTGCAGAGCTCTGGTCATTGGCTACAACATATCAAAAAATTGGAATGGCAAAATTCTCCGTTTTCGAGAAACGTTCGATTGAAATTTTCATGAAAATGCAAATTTTCGAATCATGGAAAACAAAGTACATAGGCGTGTTCAGCACATGAAATTAGCCCTAGAGCCCGATTTTCAGCCAATTTGATAAACATTGCTATGTTTTATGTTCGAAAACCCTTAAAAAGTGCCTAACTTTGACCAAGTATAACCAAGGCAGTTAAGATCACAGGCACATGAGAATGACTGAAATCGATCGAGGACCTTTAGGGCTATCGAAATATGTGAAAAAATCATCGAGTCATTTTTTGCTGTACGGTGGGGTGGCGAGTCTTAGGCGAACGCACTGATATCTAGTTATCGATTTGATTGGGCAAGGACAATTTAGTGTTTTGGAATTGCAGGAATTATTGCGCTTGGTTACGGTAGCTTACGATAGATTTTTCGATTTGATAGGGTAAAAATGCTGTAGAGTATGATAGAGATAGAGATACGCTAGCGTACCGAAGCTTATAATATCGAACGCATAACGAACGCTACCGGGATACGGTAACTGTACAGTATCTTAAAGAAGGCGTCCCCACGGCACGTTACGCAATAGGGGAATGAATCTGAAACGCACGCGTTGCATGAGCGGTTTCCCGCGCTTTTTTTCATTCAAATTTTCGTGCCAAGGTTGCTTAACAAACAACCATCGTTTTCATTGATTATTGTCACTATACTTTGTTCTATCAATATTTATTTATTTAGCACACATTGTGGATCTACCCTTAGAGAATTCACTGATAGGTCATTTACATTGATCTGAGCTGTCCTGTGAAAGTTTTACAGGGTCGCGCAACACCTGCCACATTTCCACTTTTGACTTTGAATCGATTTCTTGAATTTACTAAAGTTTTTGCATAAACCCCGTTTAGCAGGTGCTGTTACCCTCTCAATGACGCGTCTACTAAGCCGCTTTTTAGCCGAATCGAATAACGTCTTCGAGAACTTTTACAGCATTTTGTGCATAATTTCACGTGATGTTCTGCCCTTGATTTTCCTTTTCGAGTTTATTTGTGGTCCAGTCACCCATTCAGTGATCAGTATTGACGTACATTGCCTTTGTATCCATTGTGTGCTCTTTTAATTGCATATAAGGCTGAAGGCTCGCCTGCCTGCCTGATTACAGGTATTGTAATTCAGCTATTATTGACTAACTTATCGACCACTCGTTCCTTGTTTCATAATGTACCTCATCGAATCGGTCCCCATTTGAGTCCGTCGTAATATTTATATAAATTTATAAATTTTAAGGTCCGTACCAGCCGGTTCTTCTTCACCCTGGTCATCCAGGACAAGGAAAAGGCCGACAAGCTGAAGGCTCGCCTGCCTGCCTGATTACAGGTATTGTAATTCAGCTAATATTGGCTAAATTATCGACCACCTTCAAATTCGCTCGCTAATGCCTCTACCTACCCACCCACTGCAAATTTACCGCGAATTTTTATGCGGACGGTTGCTATGATCGTTTGAAGATTGACACTTATATTTAGATAGACCAGCCGAGTTCGCCCCCGCCAAGAATGACAGGGAGCAAATATACGGACGGCGATTTAATCGCCATGGTTTCCTATATCTACAGGTGAGCTGAATAGAGTATCCCAACAATTTTACTTTCTTTAAAAAATGTCTGATGAAAATTGATAAAAAAAACGATTGTTGTCGGCCGATCAATTCTACTAACCAATCATTGTATTTAATTCATTTTTTTATTGAATAAATACTTGTAGGATCTGTAGATCCGATGACAGGAAGAAGAGGGCGCTGTCACTTATCCCTAATGGTTATCAGGTACGTGCAAAGGAGCTAGGCGATAATTTATATGAAAAATATGATTTGTTATGGCCAAAACTTTCAACAAAAAAGTGCCAGATTCGCCGAAAGCGGGTTACATTTGTGGGCTACATCCCCGCTTCCAACCAGCGGATGAAAGCCCTCCAGTGTGCTCTAGTTTCGAAATGTGTGAAAACGGTTGGGTTTTGTTTTTTTTTTGGTTGGCTGACTATTCCACCCGAGTCGATTCTACCACGGCCCTTCCGTTTATTTACTCGTATTGTTCAATAATTAAGAGACTGCCACGAAAACGGTCGGGCAACTCATATTCCGGAGAGAAATTTAGTAATACAATTAATTTGCAGATATGGAGGGACTTCAACCAGGAGATGTCTCTCTTGCCCTCGATCGGATACACCTTCCACTCAGTCTCCAGTCTTCAAGCAAAGTGAGCATTTGTTCGAATTTTGGTTCCCAAATCACCACCCCAAAATGATAAGAGAGACTATCTGGGTCAAGTGAAAATACCGTGGCTTTTTTTAAAAACCTGATTTTATTGTGGTCAGACGATAGATTCCATTAAAAATGTAGTGGTTTGATTACAGGCCCGGTATTTACGAAAACGTATTGCCAGAATGATGGTGCGGTACCGAAAACGAGGACGGTGGCTCATTCACTATGTTGCAGGTACAAAAACTTCAAGATGAAGTTTCACACCGTCACTCGCATCGATCCGGAAATGGTTCGGTTTTTGTATATTCATAGTAACAGGTTAGCACCAGGCAAAAGGTGGATACAAATTCTAAATTATCTTGAATTATCTTAAAACGATATGAAATGGCAATTTATGAGGAATGCTCTCTTGGAATTGTAAATGACAATATATGGGGAGCAAAGGAAATGGAAGTATTATTTAATAAATTTAATTAAATTATTAAATCCTTGCAGACCCTGTACATATATCGACACTACACCCACAAATTCTCAATTGAGAAGCAAATCGAGTGAGTACAACAAAAAAATCAATTTTTTAAAATATTTTTAATTTTGCTTTTTTTTATATCACTACAAACAGCAATGGGCGCCGTCCATGTCGAAGTTGTTAGTTTTACTTCAAATATCGGGGAATATAGGTTTCAAAGGCAAGGCAAACTCGGGGGTACAGTCAGACCTGACAAGCGAGGCAGCTCCTTACGGCGGCTCCTCTCTAAGTTAGAGACTCTAACTCCGCCCCTCCTCTCTCTCTCCTCCCTCCGATCGCTCTATCCCGGCGCGTCTAGCACATACCCTCTAATAGATCTAGCGACCGCGATCTAGCAATCACTGATCATCCGATTTGCAGAATCACCCAGAGTTTCCCGGGCTACACAATCCACTTCGACGACTCGGGATCGATTCGCTCATATGATACGTGAGTGACAAGTATGATTAACGGCCAGATCCTCGACTTTTGCATGTTTCGTGATCAATCGATATCGTGTTGCGGTAAGAGCTCGTCTGGTTTGCCAATTGGGGGGTGGGTACGGTAGGAACTGAAAGTTGTAACTGAAGGAGAGCAGTTCCTCACGTTTAAAGTAATTATCAATTGCGGTCGAGGGGCGAAAGAGATGAGATGTGTTTTAAACGATTTAATAATAATAACTATTATTATTTGAAATATCGGTGAAACACATTTAGGATGAGACGTGCAGTAATTTATGACAATTGAGGCAATAACTTAAAATAAAATTAATCGTTAATTAATTACAGGAGGACCGACGATTCAGATGATGTCGACAGAGTCATGAACGCCATGCTAAATAGGGTAAGGAGGAGGGGGATACGGTAGATTGGGGGTTATGGTAGGATACGATTATGATATGGGGTACGGTAGTCCAAGAATGCGGTGAGCACACAGATAGTGTGGGATTACAGAAGGAAAAAATGCGGCAAGTTTACCGTAGCATATCGTTTGGCGAAGGTTCGGAAGCATCCAGATTACGGTAGCGATAAAAAATCGATATCACAGGTGACGGCGGACGACGATGTCTTCGCAGAGATGACAGCGTGAGCTACCGTAATCCACACCACGATTTATACCGTAACCATTCCCCCTATTTCCAACTAGATTCCCCTTGATCTGTTTTCTAAGTACAGTTCCCGTAAGCTCCACTATATATCAAGCCTAAAAATTCTATTTTATAACCCGAATATCGTAATCATCTGTAGTATTAGTCCCGCCCGCCATGACCCCTTTCCCAAACTGTCCATTTGTATATTATTTGATCGAGTTTCCGTAAACACACCCCGAATTTCCCCAAGTTTCTTTGTATTTGTTCTTCTGTACAATATTTCTTGTTCAATTTTTTGTGATCCATTACTCGAAGAAGTGAAGTGTTAATCGTACGGTATTCCCACGGTATTTTCTATCCTAAGTAATTGAACTTCTAGATCACCCATTTTATCCTTTCTTGAGTTAATTGCCCATTTATTGTCCCTTTCTTGACCACTTTCCGGATGTATCTCTGTATTTGTAATTTTCCCCAGATCTCTGATTTGTAAAGTTACACAGTAACACTAAATTATGGAATGAATTCATTTGAATTCACAGTCTATACCGTAACCATTTCCTCGTTTTTCCATTAGGTTTTTCCATTAGATCATAATCTGTAATATTAGCCCCGCCCCTTTCCCGAACTGTAGAACACTCAATGAGTCGTAATTGTAATTCATATTTGATTTGATCGATTTTCCGTAAACGCAGCTCTAATTCCCCAAGAAATCTTGTACTTTGTTCTTCTGTTAATCAGTCAATATCTCATCAAACTTTTCGTGATTGTTTCTTTTCTAAGCTCTTTTCTGCTCTTTTCTAAGCTAAGCTATTAAGTATCGTTCGTGAATAAAGCACGCTTGTGCAGGAGTGATTGTTTCTGAGCAAGAAGAGAAACCACACACTTATCGATCTATCTAATGGTATCTTTGTGTGCGAGACCACACGCAATTGAATCCTCATCGACCGTACTCACTGTATTTCCGTACAAGACACCGTTTTCCCATATCTACCGTAATCACTGTATTTCCGTGCGAAACCAAAAACTGTATTCCCTAATCTACCGTAGTCGATTTACTTCCGTGCGAGACCACACACAGTCCTTATCAACCGTAATCACTGTGTTTCAAGACCAGACACACCTTATTTATTCCTCATCGATCTTTATTCGTTCATCAACACTGCACGTCGCAAGCGGAGAATCCCGTATTAACCAATAGTAGAAGAAATGATTGGTGTCGATTTAGCTCCTCTATGGTTTCATAAAAAAAAGGGGTCGGAGCATTGAGAGGAAACGTTAGGGGGGACAGGGGCGAGGTTGTGAGGATGTCGACAGCCGATCGATCGATTGAGGGACTACAGCTTGAGCGTCGGCGCGTCATCGTTTCTGGAAAGCATTCTGGTTACGGTAGGTCCATGGATATCAAAGATCAAAGATCAGGGAAACTCACTCTTCCATCTTGCTCTTGGTCGGCTCCTTCGATTTGTCTGGAAGCAATCGATATTTGCAAGATACAGTAATCTTCTCCGAGGTCCGTAGTCTATTCTACGGTAATCTGCCGGCACTTCTTTACTACAGTGCCCAACGGTAGAGCTATTTTTCCTCGATCATTCGATCACTCGAATTCTTATTTCTCGGTCTTTGGGCAGTAAAGTAAAGTAGGCTTGGGCTGTCTACAGCTGTCAATGGGCAGTAAAGCACTGAAGTGAAATCTGTTCTACCGTACTCATCTACCGTAATCCTCACCGAGTTCCGATCGACCACCGGACGATTTGCAGCTCGTTTTCATCACATTTGCAGCCGTGTACTTCTTGGTCACTCCTGAAGCATTTGGAGGTTACGGTAGGTCTGCAAAGATCAAAGATCACCCACCTCTCTCCTTCTTCTTCTCCTTATCGGACAGATTCTTGCGCATACGCAGCTGCAAAGATCAACGATCAAACACATCCAAGAGATCAAAGATCAAAAGATCAAAGAAATGATTTTCCTTACGAATAGAATCAAAGTGGCATTTCATCTTATCTGACGGCAGGTGTAAGTGAACATGATTTAAATTTTAGGCAGTTGTCCCGGCGAGCTCGCGAGCGTCCGCCAATGCCATTTCTCGTCTAATCTCGGGAATGATCGGTATTCCATCGGCACAGATTGCCGGATTTGTAAGGAATTTAGTCGCGTAAAACCAGTTCATTCGAAGTCGTTTATTGTTACTCCAGAAGGTCAATTATGCCAAGATAACTAGCACTGCTAGAGCTAACTCGACAGCGAGGCACAACAAATACGATTGATAAAAGGTTTATCCTCGATGGAGTGTAACCCGGGTAACCTAGTGTTACTCGGTGCTGTTGAGAACCTCACAAGAAGAATTCTTCCTTTTCTTCTCACTCATTTCTTGATCTCTTCTTGCTCGTTCTTTGCATCATTTTCTTTCTTGCGAATGGCCTCTTCTTCCTTCTTTTTATTCTCTTCTTCCTTCTTTTTATTCTCGTCAACGTTCGTCATTTCATTGTACAGTGCAGCCACTTTCTCCGGCTTGTTCCTTCCAAATTTCTGTAAATTTCAATTTCTGTAACATGCGGAAAACCCTAATAGCGTATCGAGTTTGGTGTACGGTAGCGAATGACATAAACGAAAAGACATGTAAGAGTGAAAGACCGAACGGAAAAACTGACCCTTAAGATGATACCCATGAGCACTTTCATGATGAAGACGTATTCGTCCGCGTCGCGAATGGCACCGTTTCTGCACCGACGGATCCATTTGACGATTGAGGCCAGCTGAAAAGGACGCATCGACGCAACTACTGAAAGGGACGCATCGACGCAACTACTGAAAAGGACGCATCGACGCAACTACTGAAAAGGACGCATCGACGCAACTACAATAGTCACTCTACCCAGCTTGCGAGAAGTCAAAACGACGAAATTGCGATCGTTTTGAAGTTCTACTCCACACTAGGCTTATCCATTCGACCGCATGTGAGCGACCAAATTGCGAAAAAAAAGTGACAATTGTAACGTGAGAATTCCGACACCATTCAGGAACACCTATCTCGGTTCAGGGATCCGTATTTTTCCAATTTCTGTCGGATGGATCAATAAATAACTTTTGCGCAAAATGTACCGTGACGTCCTTGTGGTGATGATAGAGAAGAGTGCCCAGCACATCGATGGCCACGAACATCGCCGCCCGGGAGGTGCCCTGTATTATACGCATCGACGCAATTATTGAAATGGACGCATTGACGCAACTTAATAGGACGCATTTTCGCAACTTAATAGGACGCATTGACGCAACTAGTAGAATCTGATTAAATATTAACTTTAACTACTATTTTTTTGGCATCTTTCCAGAGAATAATTTCGTTTTTTTTTAAACATGATCACAATAGATTTGTGTTATACAGTCCGGAAACACGAGGAGTTTGAATTTGAACAATTTAAAGCACATTTTTCATTGCACAAGTCGTGGGAAGGCGAGGGGACGCGGGGGGACGCCCCGGGACGCCCCGGGACGGCTGTTTTCACTGGGGGACCTAACCGGACTGTACATAAAATTTTTTTTTTGTTTCCTCACCGAGTGATCGTCAACCAGTACTATGGGGCTCTTTTCCGCGTTCGAGTTATATTCGAGCTGAAATGTTTTACAATTTTGAAAAATAAATATAAATCGAAAATGAGAGGTACTTGCTGAATGAGAATTATAGGAATATTCATATATTGATTTCATTTCTCCCATCGCTCGCTCGCCCTATCATTTCTAATCCTATCAACTATCACCTATCACATTCATTACTTGGAGTAATGAAATATAAACCTGTCTGAGTGACAACAGAAGGTCGCGAATCTTCAACATCGACCATGAAGGTCCCTTGTCATGGAAGATTCTAACATGCTGCAATATTGTCACATTAATATTACTATTATTACTGATTGTAGTGGTCTCATATGAGACGGATCGCCAGAGAATCGACCACCAGCCAACAGAAATAGAAAAATTGAAAATTCTGAAAAAAATACAGAAAGTACTATTTTTTCCGCTCTTTTTAACTGCGTCATTGGTTTATTTTGAAGAAAAAAATATTTTTCGAGTACTGGGCTGTTGAAGTGGACGAGTCTATCGCGATTCCTCTCATATGAAAATAAATGATGTCAGTACGTGAGCGAGGTTAGAGCAGCCTTCTTGAACTTGAACAATCGTCTTCTTGTGTTTGTGATTCTCTTCTACTGGACAGGCTCTTGGCGTGACATACGTATGGTGCGGGTGGATTAATATGTTTATAGATTGTCGCTCAGCTGTCTGAACAATAGAGCACTGTTTACTAGGGTTAACCGTTCGGAAATCGGAAAGGCCGAAACTCAACTGGCAAAATCACTCTCTTTCCGGAATGAGAGTCGAACAATGCAAATGGAGTTTCGGACAACGGAATAGTTTCGGAAGAGTTTCGGAAAGTCCATTGTTCGACTCTCATTCCGGAAAGAGAGTGATTTTGCCAGTTGAGTTTCGGCCTTTCCGATTTCCGAACGGTTAACCCTACTGTTTACAGCTCGAACTATACGCCATCTCTCCATTTCGCACGTTCTGGGGTGAAATATGTGAAAAATGAGGCACTTCTCTGTTTTTTGGCCCAGCCATTTCTCGCAGAGTATCCCCTCCCTACCATTCTTATTCCCCACCCCTTACACTTTCCTAGCGGTTGTTGCCTGGGCCAAAAAAACAGAGAAGTTCCAAAAATGAAGAGACGGCGACTCATATTTTCAGTTCAAGTTCATCTAAATCATGCTTATTGCTTACAGTTAGGCTTCATTCGACAATTCGAAAGTTAGGTGCGATTAGATTTTTAAACTATAATTTGATAATTTTTTTTGCAATTTACTTTATTCGCAAATGCTTTTTCTTTAATAAAGTTTTTTCATTGTTCTTTAATAAATTCGGGTTTTGCAATTTAGCGAAACGCAAGTGAAATGCCGCGATCAAAATAGATGCATGGCAGTTGAGGGGTGCCACTTTTACAATTATATTATTCTTTCGAAAATAGTGAATCCATTGTTTGGTGACTACTCTATCCTAGATGGAACCTAATTATTAACGTTCCTAGAATTTATCTATGTTCACTTCTCATCACCTTTTTGACTTGTGTCAGAATTCGAAGCAAAGTATACCCAAATTTCCATGCTAATTTATTGATTGCAAATGCTCGTACAAACCTTGCTTTCGAGCCACAAATTTCCAATAGGAAGGGCTCTTATGTTCTCCCTTGGATAGAATGAGCCATCCATGTACTTAATGAATATTTTTTAATAAATACAAATTTATTATTTGTGATGATTAGAGTTCTCTTGTTGGAATTGATTCCGGAATTCCAATAAGGAGAACAAAGCGTTTTGACTGCTCGTGTTGCGAGAGAGTGTGAGGAATGAAGAGACTATTGGAATTCCACTGGAATTCTAATCCAATTAAATTCCAAGAAGAGAACTCTAGTGATGATATTAATATTATGAGAAGAAGCATAGTTGGTTTTATCTTTAAAAAATCATAAACATATTCTTACTTCAGTGTAGGTGCCTTTGCCTTTGCAGTCGATCACCGGTACCTAAATAAAAATAAATAAATAAAATAAGAATTTCTTTAACAAGCTGCATGTAAATTCATGTATTTGCATGCAATGTAAATTCATGTATTTGCATGCATGTGCATGTAAATGTAATCTCCAAATTCCGTCACAAATTCCCTTCACTCTCTTATTTCGGAACATCATTATATTTTAAAATTACATCGCATATTGTGCATTTCTAAGTCGGCACCAAGAGATAATACGGCTAATTTCCCCTGGACGTCAATCGATTTTCCTCCTTTCGGCACTGTATATCGCACCCCTAATGTAAGAATAAAGTGAGGAATGGGATAATAATGACTGACCTGATTGAACTTGAGCACGAAGATACAGCTCTCTAATCGAACCATTTCCCAGAATTCCTCGAGTGTCGAATGATTTTCCTTCGGGTTCGGGAAAGAAGGAAGTATCATGTGGAATGGGACGATTGGCTCCTGAAAGGGCACTACTTTAGAAGACTAGAATGGATTTATATCGCCTAATCTACAATAACTGAGGCGTAATCGAATGAAGCACACTATTATACTGCGTTGGCTTAGTACATTATGCTTGGATGCTCAAAAGGAATAGGTGTAGGAAGAAAATAGTTTCCCCTATTATTGCCAATTTGGACTTCTAAAGTAGTGCCCCTGAGAGATGTCATCGGTAGATGTCGAGTTCGAAATACGGGTAATCGTCTCTTCATTTTACGTACTCTCCCACCGGTCAGAGAGGCGAGATAGTGTGTGAAATGGAGAGACGATTACCCGTGTTTCGAACTCTAGTTTGATGTATAACTCCACGTGTAGAGTTCTCATATTGGAGTTAGCCGCTATTAGAAAGTGAGATCTTATTGAAATTTTTTACTCCTATGAACAAATCACGCCAATTCTCCGAATGGTCACTACGTTTATTGGAATTCCGGTATTGATTCCAATAAGAGAATACTAAATAGCTTATGTACAGTTTCGGAAAAAAATGTTACGTTTCGAGCATTCGGTATTGTCAATTGAGCTCACTCGTGTTTATACAGGTATGATAGCTTTTTTTAGGTTAGGTCTTTTTTAAGGTTTTTTTTAGGTATAATTTTGTGTAATTTTTGAAGGGGAGGGGCGGTGCGCAAATACTTTGGGGTACTGTATGTAATAAAGTATGAACCTGAGCAAGAATGTACTTCCTCTCAACCAGTTGAGTATCGTACACCCAACTCGCGTTGATGTACTTCTTCTTGTCACGAAATTCGTAACGGCTTCCATCGAGACACGTCATCTGATCCTGAACGAAATGATTGTCGATACTGATAGTGATAGTCATAGTGATAATAGTGATAATAGTGACAGCGATAGAAATGAATGTCGATACTCAGAGGGAAATAAGTCGACGAATACATGACAGTGCGTGCGCCTAAGAATCGCCACTTTTTTCAAAATTCCGGCGAAATATGACCAGTTCTTTTTCACATATTTCGATGGACCTAAAGGTCCTCTATCGATTTCAGTCATTTTCAAGTTCCTGCGACCTTAATTTGCTTAATTACGGTAGGTCAAAGTTAGGCATTTTTTTAACGTTTTTCTAACATAAAACAGAGCGACGTCTATCAAATTGGCTGAAAATTGGGCTCTAGGGCTATTTTCATGCGCTGAACATGCCTGTGCACTTTATTTTTCATGATTACGAAAATTTGCATAATCATGTAAATTTCAATCGAACTTTTCTCGAAAACGAGGAAATATGTAATTCCAATTTTTTGATATGTTGTAGCCAATGACCAGAGCGTTGCAACGCGCCCGGTCTCATGGTTAGGGGATCTTCGTAGTTAACTCCTTAAAGAACGCAAAATTCCAAATCGAGAAAAACCTTCATTTTTGACCCACTAGTTGAACAACATTTCTCGTTTTAGATATACCGTACCTTGTCACGATTCTTGGTAGGATTAGCCTTCCACATCGTGTCTGCGTAATCGGGACTCTTGTAGCCCTCAATTTCCTTCTTGAACTCTTCCTTGATGCCTTCGATGCCTGAATGTCACGTCTAGATTTTTCAGGCTGAGTATTGTAGCAAATATTCCGAAAATACGTGAATTTGGGGATTTGACTGCATGCTAATTGCGCCTGAGTTTGATTCAAGGGGGGTTACGGTTGACAGTTGAGCTCGAGAAATGGGCCACCGTCTCTTCGTTCCTAATACTCTCTCGTTACTCTCGCGGGCGAGATAGTGTGTGAAATGAAGAGACGGCGGATCATTTATCGAGCTCTAGTTGACAGTATGCGTTTGAAGTGCTCAGCGAAAAAAAAATTATCTAGAGAGCACCCTGTCTCCTCGGGAAGGAGGGACACTTCTTTCGTCTACTTAGACATATGGAGGCCACACTGAGTTCTAAATACGGGTAATTTTAAGTTCAGCTCGCACACACTCTATCCATTCTGAGAGAGTGTATGAAATGCAGAGACGATAGCCCGTATTTCGCACTCTGCGCCACGCACGCTTACCACACGCTTACCCATCTCTGCCCGTGTCGCGACCCATTACCCATTTCTTACCCATTACCCATTTCTTCCATTTCGCACGCTCACCCATCTCTGCGTAGCGATTGAAGAATGCCTCGGCGACTGCCTTTGCTTCGTCCGACCATACTCCGTGCGAATGCCAACTTCTCGGGAGCGGAATTACCGGCTCCTTCTGGAAAATAACAACAATCGTATAATTTTGAGAACCAAGGGTTCACCCCTTTCCCTCTCCCCTTCCCTCATTTTCATTCCTTGCCGTGAGAGAGCGGCAGTCCCTTCCCTCTCCCCTTCCTTCACCATCTCTACTCTAGATACTCTGGTTTCTCGTGACTAGTAGTAAATTAGTTGGGGTGGGCGGAGTCTGAGCTGACTAGTAGCAAATTAATAGTCTGACTAGTTGCTGATCAGTTGGCTGCTGACTAGTTGTTAGCAAGTAGTCAGCAACTAGTTGGGAGG
>LS488309.1:140495-159301 GCA_900490705.1 Pristionchus arcanus | reverse complement strand
CATGCTTTTTACCGTTTGCCGATATCTTATTTCTGAGCTGCACTAGAGCCCGAGAAGTACCTGCGCAACTCACTGGGGAAGAGGAGGGAAAGGCGAGACGAGAGGGAGGAGGGCGGAGTCTCATTTGCGTGTGTCTCTCTCCCTCCCCCCGCCCTCTCGCCTCCCTCCTCCCGCCTCTCTCGCGCCCCTTATAAATCGAGGAGTCGCAAGCCAGGGAAAGATCCTAAAATTCTAATTTTTTCTCTAAAAATCGTAAAATATTCTAATGAGTCAGAAAAACTTTGTCCGAGCAGAATTGTCACACTGGAAGCCTTCGAAAAGGCTCTTTTCGTCGGGAATCGACCCTATTCCCTTAATTTGAGTCCAATTTTGACCTACTTAGTGATGTTGTGCATTTCTCGGACAGTGCTCTATCGACAGGGGTCGGTATTAGCTATCCAGAGCAACTTCGAACGAGTGATTTGGTTTAGAATGAACCTTGCGACTTTGGTTTCTCGCTTTTTCGCGAAATCATGTCACACGAAAGTGGGCGGGGCTTGTGGGAGCTATATATAGACTACGTCGATCATCCCGCAAAGAAGAAACTACGGCACAACTACAGATCCGTGAGAGCGCCTAATCTAATTGATTATTCGTGTAGAAATTGAAACATAGAAGTGACTCGAGAGTCGATTTCTTTGTTCTTTTCGAGCTTTTTTCACCCACTTCTGTTTTTCATGTTTTGGACTCGCGAGTAGTAAACAACTCGCGACTTCATTCCTCTTATTTTCGCTCGACTAATTCCCGGTTCCGGCTTAATTCTTCGATGCGAACAAAACAACGCTATTGATTGTCCCTCGGTGTCCGACATCAGGAATTTCCCGGCATCAACCCTTTTTTCGGTCATCAACTAATTCCCGGTTCCCGCTTGATTACCCGGCTGCGGCGATTCGACCGGCTTCTTCGGCTCGACAGTCGGCGATTTGTCCTTCTTTCGCAGTCTCCTGATGAGTCTCTTCACCGACGACTCCGCTTGCGATCGCTGCGAACCGCCCTGGAAAAGAGATCAAAGATCAGAGAGATCAAAGAGATCAAAGATCAGAGAGATCAAAGAGATGGTTGCGAGGGCATAGGCAGGGTTTGCATCTGCTGATTGCATAAGGAGGGTATCGCGAGAGAATGGAGCACCTTAGAGGGTTGGCGGAACTATCTAGAAAATCATGATTTTCTAGTTCTGCCACGAACCTCTCGTTGAACCTCTCACGATCCCTCTCGTATAAGGAAGCATAATTGTACAAATAAGACATTGTGATGTGATGAAGGTGGAAATAGTACCCGAACGTGGTACGTCATGCTCAAAATCAGACAAAAACAAGAAAAATCGGAGGAAAATGCGACGAAAACAGCCTCATTCCTCACCTTTCCCATGGTGGCAACCGCCCGCGATGAGAGACGAGTAGACGAATGAGGGGAGGAATGAGAAAGAGGAGAGGAGAGACCATGGAGGAGAGAAAAGATTGGCCATTGTTCGATGAGTGAATTTGCACGTAAATTGGCATGTTTTCGAGCTTTTTTCATACATATGGCACGTTTGAGATAAATACAATTAGTAAATCTAATTTTTATCATATGATAATGAAGACTATTGCGCGCAATTTGAAATGAAGATGCAAATTACCCCGTTTCAGCATTAAGATATAAAAAAACGAGAAATGCACACCCCATGTTTCACAGCTCTCATTCGATGCTCTACATGCTCTTTCGATTTGGCATGAGCTGCTGATTCAGCGGCATTCAAAGCAATCAGTATAAAACGGCTTTGTGCCATTGGCTTTCCACTCTCTGTCCAAATGAGAATCGTGCTCTTTCTTCTTCTTCTAATACAATCGCTACCTCTTCTTCACGCCTGTGATTGCGATGGAAACATGGAGAAGATCTGTGAGAGAGAACGCAGCGAGGACATGAGGAATCATGGTGATACCAGTGTTATGATACTTCCTATGGTTTCCGGTTCGGGGTCGGCAATACTATGCTTATGATCACTCGGGTAGCCAATATGGTTATAAATTTGCACAGAAAAAAATCATCCCTGAAGCGTACCCTCGCTATGTCATCTCCAGATTGATTAATAAAATTCCAGCATGTCGATCCTGTAATTACGCACCAGACGTTTGGGACGAAGCCTGCCCCAAGTTCGGATATGACTGTAATGAAAACTGGCAAATAACCGTGAATGGTGAGTAGTTCGCTCTTTCGATTCTCTGACCGGTTATAGAACACTATTAGAGATTTCCTATCGCTCCGTGCATACCTCGACACCATGACGACTTCATCCTGGCAGCTCTAGAGCTCAAAATATGAGCCTGCGTCTCTTCATTTCATACACTCTCTCGCCCGGTCGAGTGACGAGAGAGTGTGCAGAATGAAGAGACGGCGGCTCATATTTTGAGATACTTCAGCTTCCCTTCCAGTTCTCACTCCAACAGACGGCTGCCGGTGTGCGGAGGCCCGGTGTGTGGGCACTGCGCAGATGGCATTCGACAAGAGGATCGTGAGCAAGGTGATTTTCCACTTCTTTAGACCTCATAAAGAGAGAGTGAACGTTGGAATCATGCAAAATGCTTTCTCGCAGATCAACGAAGACAAAACCAGAACGATTACCGAATGGTTTCATGACAATTATAGCTGCGGTGCATCAACCGTACCTGGATGGTGAACGATGTGGAGGCCGATGCTGTGGTGTGCGCGAAGTGTAAGTGATCTGTCCTGATTGTGATGATTCTTGGGATGATCTTTACTTTTCCATTTCAATATGTTCATCGATGAAATGAATTGCGTCAATTAGTCAATGACAAAGGCCATTAGATGAATCAAATGGATCTATTCCACAGCATGCAACACTGAAGTGTGCAAAGCGGCGAATTCTCGAGCCTCGCAGGATTACAAACCGCTCCAAGTGAACGCAGCAGACGAGAATAACCGATGCGCCACCGGCACCTGTGATAGTGAGTTAAGAATATACGATAATGGTTGAAAAATGCGTTTCTTAATTTCGCGTGCTCTCCCGTTACTCTTACCCGTGGAACAGTACGAGGAATGAAGGGACGGATTCTTCACAATGACGTTGACATCATCAACAATCAATCATCTCCTTCAGACGGCCTTGCTGCAATCGACGTCGACGGTGGTCTGATCGCTCCGTTGGATGGAATCTCATCAGTGTCGTGCTCAAGCGATGGCGTTTGGTTAACCGGTAGCAAGCAGTACGACTATGTCATGTGCAATGCATCTCGTTCGTCTTGTTTATTTCTTCATCCGTTACGTTTTGTACTCCAAGGACATCGTCATTGATTCCAGCTTGCGGCCCGACGAGATGTCCCAGGTTGGTGTCTGGTCCAGCTATGGATGATGGCTTCGTCGTCCCCCTCACAGTCACCGCCAATGGAGCGCAGTGCGCCACCGCAACGTGTGCAAGTACTATCATTTGTATTATATTTATAGAAAGCTATTTCTTTGGCAAATTTAGTGACTTTCAATGTTAAATATAAAGATTCATGGCACTCATAAAGATGATTGCAGACGGCTTCGTGGCCATGACTGACAAAGGAGAGATCAATGGAAATCTGGACGATACGAAGATCACTTGTCAAGAGGACGGAACCTGGCTGGACAGTGGGAAAGAGAGCCATAAATATGTGATGTGCGCACCGCCGCGTGAGTTCAATGCCACCTACTACTGCAGAAAAATGATTGTACCAACCACGATCTGTAACAACAACAAATTCTTTTTTTAACTGTAATCGTTCGTTCATGCTTTTCTGTAGCCACATGCATTCTGAGCAACATGTTTCAGCATGCAGCCACACTTGTGATCCGACATTGATTCCAACCACTCCGTGGGGCGGTATCTCCGCTAATCTCATTGTACCGAATCGGGAAGGTCTGAATCTGATTTTGGGATTTTTGTATGTCTTACTGTCCAGGCTGTTCGTTCTCTTGCCCGGCAAACTTTGGACTATTTCGAATGGATGAAAAGCGAAACGAGCCTATATCAGTAAGTCAAGCAATGTGTTTAACAAATAATATTCAGAAATATTCAGGTTTCGGGAGCAACGTGTGAAAGCGATGGAAAATATAGGGTCAGCTTCACCCTATCCGTACATCAGATTGGATGCTATAAGTGCTTCTTCGATGACGGACTATTGTGGAAAGAAATTGGAGGGGACGGTATATATCGCGTTTTGTTGTTGCTATTTTTTACTAACTTTACCAATAGGAATCGCCAAAGTGTCGAACTGCGTCGTATCTTGCCCGAGTGGGTACACACTATCCTATACTACTGCAACAGGAAATCCGAAAAATGTAAGTACGTCTAAGTAAGTGCAGACAGCAGTATATCGTATTCAGGTCGACAGCCTGTATATTTTTGTGAATGAGCTCACAGGCGGGGGATTTTACGATCCTGTCATTGAAGAAGCATTAACTGAAAAGATAGCTATAGCGTGCAAACCGTAAAGCAGAACGTGAAATGCAATTCACATGCTTTGTTCTTCCTAATTCTATACGCAAGCAAAAGTTTTTCAAATCCACATGGATTCTTCTGGGTCAATTCGAGGAAACTCGTCAGAGTCGATCGACTCTTCTCTACCAGCTCTTCCTCGCTTCCTCGCTTCAACCTCTCTCTGAAATGTTTTCATCTTGACATTTTTATGCGATCAAATGAAATCCAAAATCCGGACAATTTTTTCTTGTTGATCCAATCATGCTATCGAATTACGATAATACGAAATTTGAACTTTACCAGAATCTCATCCAGTTCTGCAAGTCGGACATTACGGCCACAGAAGGGTATGTAGATGCACAACAAAATGAGTCCGATCAGCTCGACCACAGATATGACACTCATTCCTAGCCAGAGTCCTGCGTGTCCAGAGATGTCTGAGAGGAGGGCAACAAGCTGAAATAAAAAAATACTTAAATCAACAGCCTTTCGTAAAATAATCGGTGCGTTTGTTGTGGTATCATATATGGTGCTAAAAGATAAATTGAAGTGAATTTCACCGGGTAGCTGGCTCCCTGCGTGAGACTGCGCTCCTCCAGAGTCTCGAAGTAGATGTGAATCACGAGGCCATTTCGTTTGTACCTCCAATGATCGCGCATACTTAGGGGCATTTATTAAAACAGATCGTACCACTGAATGCATTCATCGGCGCCCTTGAAATTCAGATTCCTGTATTCGCAACTGCCGGCCTGTAAGCAATGAACGTATTTCAGATTATGACAATAATGAGCACGAACCCCAGGCAGATCGATCGTATCCGAAGCAACTCTTCTCTTTCTTCTCTTTCCTCCGCCCTGCTGGGAGCCATAGTGCTTCTCCGAAGCGATTGCTGCTTGTTCCTGGAATCGATGATTGTATACACATTTAGCACATTGTTATCTATGGAAAAATAGACTAACCACCATCTCACAGAAAGAAGTCGTAGATGTCAAAGTTTTCAGGAAAAGAGGATCTATGGGCACCTGACGGCCTTGAAGAGTCGACAGGTCCGAAGAAGTCTGAATACAGAAGTGAAAAAATTATAACTTATTATTTTTTAATCAATAAGTTTATATGAGAAAACTTTCAAAAAACAATACTGATTTTTTTCTTTTAAATTTTAATTCTTGCGAATCGTCTTAAATATACACTACCAACTTATCCACTTACTGAATTGGAATGGCATGTAGTAGGGTCGCTCAAACCGGGCTTTGCTCCATCGAACCAATTGGTTATATTCGGTATATTCGTGCCCAGTGGAATGAATGAGAAATGATGGAAGAACTGAAGGTTAAATGCAATCATTTTTATTTAAATACGAAATTGGCAAACCTCCGGACAATCTACATGAAAATGGCCTTTGTTGGACTTGTCAGAACAGAAGTAGGCAAATTTGTAATCGCACGGGAAACTATCTATCGAAGGAGCAGGCTCGTTGAAGAATACACAGCTGAATTTTAGAGTACGCATTGGGCCACTTTGAATAATTACACTGACCTGCTGCATTCGCCTGTTGAAATGCACGGGAAGCCGTAAATGACGGTAACGCGCGGATCATTGTACACCATTTCCCACTTAGGGTCATCTGGAAAGGAACTGTCTACTCATGTTTCGAGGTAGAACGGAATCTCCTAATTCCTCAGGGAAGGGCACAAGTGGTCCGACCTCCCGAGGAAATTCGTTGTTGCCAGTTGAAAGGTACCCTATAGGGAAGTCCAAAACCGCTTTGAGCGGATTGGATATAGGTTTCCTAAGAACTGAAAATCGATGTTGAAATTTACATGCTTTTGCATGTTAAATTTTCGTGCGAAAAACTCGCACTCCTCTACCATTCCCAAGGAAAGCAGAGCACGAGCCTCGTAGTGTAGTGGATAGTGGTTCCTCTTAAAGGAGGGCGAAAGTCAAAGTTTTCGTAGGTAAACTGGCAGTACAGGCCGATTGGCACCTTGATAGCGAAGTGATTCCCCAAATTTGAAAGCTCTAGCTCAATTCTGAAGCGAGATTCAAGTGTTTAAAGTTTCTACAGGGCTCAGGGAAAATCAAGATGCGCGGTGCAAAAGGTAGATCAACATGCAAATTGAGAGAGGGAAGAGGATGGGAATCGCTTCCCCCTCCCCATTTTGCACCGCGCATCTTGATTTTCCCTGAGCCCTGTAGAAACTTTAAACACTTGTATCTCGCTTCAAAATTGAGCTAGAGCTTTAAAATTTGTGGAATCACTTCGCTGTCAAGGTGCCAATCGGCCTGTTCTGCCAGTTTACCTACGAAAACTTTGACTTTCGCCCTCCTTTAACGTTTTGAAGGTTGTTGGATCGAATCCTTTTGCTTCAGAATTTCTTTGCTACATTTTAAATATATTTTCGTGCTGTTATTTCAACAATATCGTTTCTCATTTTGGTTCTTTTGTTCTCATTCAGCGAAAAGTATTCTCTTTCCCCTGCATTTTTGGCGACATAATAGATAGTTGTAAGTTCGACTTTGATGCTCTGCAAGAGAGCAAAAGAACCAAAATGAGCAACGATATTGTTGTAATAACAGCACAAAAATATATTAAAAATGTAGCAAAAACATTCTGAAGCAAAAGGATTCGATCCAACAACCTTCAAAACTTTGAGCGGAACCACTATCCACTACACTACGAGACTCGTGCTCTGCTTTCCTTGGGAATGGTAGAGGAGTGCGAGTTTCGCGCACGAAAATTTCCCATGCAAAAGCATGTAAATTTCAACATCGATTTTCAGTTCTTAGGAAACCTATATCCAATCCGCTCAAAGCGGTTTTGGACTTCCCTATAGGGTACCTTTCAACTGGCAACAACGAATTTCCTCGGGAGGTCGGACCACTTGTGCCCTTCCCTGTTCAACTTAAATTTGATATACTCACTCATGCATTTCTTCCACGGAGCAGTCTCGGACGAAGCAGAAGCTGAAAATATAAATTGAAACTCGTTATCCTGAATGCTATAGCCGACCTAGATCTTTTTCATTCATCACAAATATTTAGAGAACATTCTCACCCGGTGGTCCGGGGAAAGTGCACGGCTTCCGAGTCGTGGTCGATGTCATTGTCGTAGTTGAAGTGGTCTGTGGTCCAGTTGTAGTCGTCGATGTAGATCCCTTGGATCCTCCAGTTGTCGTGGTCTTCTCATGCTGCAAACAAATGATAAATTCGCACCCTAACTAAAATTTATTAAAGATTGGGATCATACTGTCATTGTAGTCGATCGCGTCGTAGTCGTCACGGGGTTCTGTAATCAAATGATTGTTATCTCAATTCGAATTTGAATCGTGTTCTGATCTTACTCCACCTCCTCGAACAAGATGTCATAGACTTCAAAAAGTTCATATCAAAATGGTTCAATTCCTATTCCAGCCTCACATCGTAATCAATCCAAGTATCCTCTCCCTTTCCTCTTCGTCCTCCTCTCTGGCTCTCCAGTAGCGCACTGCGCTGCTTCTGAGTTCCCGTTGCGACGAGGTACTGCAACCCGTTGAGTCAGTGTGTTTCCCTTCTCTGTTTCGTTGCTTTGTCTCACTGAAGTTACCCCCCCCCCACTCATATCCCGTACTCACTCCACATTCAGGGTAGTTGTCCCATTGGGAACAGAAAACGTGTGAGGAGTAATGCTCTCGTCTCTTCGTTTTGCCCTATCTCTCGTCGGTCAGAGAAACGAAAGAGGGCATGGATGAATGAGAGAGTCAGACTCCGTGACTCAACGTACTCTGTCGGATGGGAAGTTTGAATTAGAGAATGTTTTGTCGTAGATTACGGCTTCACAGGGCGGTTCACATGAGCAAAGCGATTTTCCTGCCATGGTCCTTGGGTCGACGTGATCGTACGAGAGGTTGATTAGACAGACCACTGTAAATGATATTGCGTATTGAACACGTTAATTCTTCAAAACTGCGAGAAATTTCAGGGCCAAATAAATAGAAAAGTGGTTCACCGCAAGATTCTTCCATCACCCCGGCCTATCAAAGTATAGCGCCACAAATTCATTAGTTCACTCGTATTTGTTGGGACGAACGATCGACGATTTCATCTGTTCAGAACTCTGATCGGCGAGAGAGAAATAGACAGGCGAACCCCACTTACTCTGATCGGGGCTTGAGCAGAACGTCTCATTTGCGGCCTTCGGGAACAGGGGATCGACACATCCACATTTCTTGGAAGCGAGTTGCTGCAAGCACACATGCTGGCACAGCTCCGATGTATAGGTGTGGTTCTGAAATGCTCATTGAGTAGGGCTCATTTCTGGTTCTTTAGGCAATCAGAAATTGATAATTAGCCCATGAAAATGCTAGAGGCATTGCATTATCGCGCACAGCACCCCATAGAATAGTGAAATCATTGCAGCCTGCCCCATATCGCCCCATCGAATAGTAATGTGCACGTACTCCATAGTGATCCGAGACGGACGAGCTCTGGTTGACACAGTTGCCATACGGCTTCTCCAAGCGGCTGATGGTCTTCTGCAATATGCAACAATGAATGCGTATCGGCATGAGTGCAGGCATGAGTGTAGTGAGCTCTTGCGTGATAGGAGCCACTATTTGTTAAATGTTCAAGGTGAAATTCGGGAAGTTCGAGGATATAATCGGGAAAAATTTAATAAGATAGAGAGAGATTGAGTTATAGTACCCGTGTGAGGCCAACGAGTTGCTGTTGCCCCACGCCAACGCGAAAGCCTTTGGTGAAGTCCGGATACTCGTTGGGATTGTAGACCACAGCGCGCCTGAGCGTAATGGCGTTATCGACTTCACGACAGGAGGATACAACATGAGTAAAACGCGGCAAAAAAGATGAAAGATGAAGAAGAAGGAGTAAAGAGAGAGGGAGAAAGGAGGCAGAGCGGGAATCGATATTGCTAGGATACAACTTGGGGGATGTACTCACACTGAAGCGCTATCGGTCGTGTGGAGATAATCGAACACCCCATCGAGCTCTTGCTGAAAAGTGGATGCTATAAACTAGGGCTGTCAGGGTAAAGAATCCGTCTCTCCATTGCGCGTGCTCTCTCGCTTCTCTGACCGGTGAGAGAGCACTCGGAATGAAGAGATGGATTCTTCACCCTAACACCTCTACTATGAACGATATTCCAAAGTACTGGTACTACGATTAGGTATCTTTTATGATGAAATCGGCATAAAAACTGACGTTCACAGTGAGCAGTAGCCTGAGCCCTTCTCTCCGTCCAGCCTTGGCGATCACTCTCTCTCCATTGAACGTGAAGCACACGCCGTACTCCGGATGGAGGAACGGAGTGAAGTCGGCACTGAAGAGATGGATTTACTGTACATACGATGATTTACTCAAGTAACGGACCTTCACCCAGCCTAGTTGGCAGACGAAAAAATATTAAAGTCTGAGCATATTGTAATCCGTCTTTTCGCTTCTTACAAGCTAACAAGCGCGCGTTGAGAAGACACTTGTGAAGGCCTTTCTCGCTATCCATTGCGCGGATTACCCCGAAGATACACTATTGGGGTGTCCCACATATTTGTGGTAATTTATTTCAACGTAATATTCCGAATAGATTACAAAGGGTATCCTTATAATTTATGTTGTTATAGTACACGCTACTCCTAAAGAATTTTATCACGCATCTAAATTCGGGAAGTACTTTCTAATAATGAAGCAATACGCTAAGGTGTCGATTTTTTGTGATATTTTTAAAAAATTGTAAATCAACCGAGAGTAAAGATGGGAATCCCCCGGTTGTGGCAACTACAGTAGGTTAGTCTAAGGTAAAATTCAAAACACTAATACTAGATTTTTCCTCGCGAATGAAGGAAGGCGGTCTAATTGAATCGAAAATGGCATTTCCTGTAGAGCACTTTTTGAAGTTTTTCAACATTTCTCACTTGTTAGCTAGCCGCGCCTTCTCAATTTTTTTCTCACAATATACTGCCTAACCATGTAAGCCAATGGTACACTTTATGTAATATTTTACGGAGTTGGTTTATCTAGACAAAATAATAAGTGCAAAAAAATGATTTATTTCATATTGATGATGCAATACAATTTCAGAATTCGGATTCATTCTCATTTTGACTATTGCCCACTCAACAGTCGATATTAGTAACACATTTGATTTTAGCTCTTATCGTTATTGAAATTAAGCCCAATATGATTTTATAGAATTTCGCACACTTTTTCTTATATCTTTTGCATACTCTTCATGGCGCGTTGTTTCGTCCTGCTATCAAGTGGAAAAAATAGACGCACTATTCTTCTACGTAGTGTACTTTGTTACCAAACAATTTGATTCATACACGCGGAGATAATATAAAATTCCAAAAATATGTGGGACACCCTAATAGCTACTATGGTTGCAGTTTCGCTAACGGACTCTTTTCCAGAGAGTTAGAGAAGGGAAATAGCACGCGTAATTGAGAGAGTGACAAGTGAGGCGGGTATGGCTCTCTCATTTCCCAATACTCTCCCGTTTCTCTGACCTACGTGAGGTAGCGCAAAATGAAGAGGGCGAGAGCATTTCTCGCGGCGGAAGATTATCAGCGATTCGGATCCTTGCAATTGAACTTGAATAGTCTCAAATGATCCCCAATTCCCATATCTATCTAATAGGAAAGCTCACATTCGGAAGAAAGATCGCGCACAACAAGCAGTACATAATAGCTATGGTCTTCAAAAATGCCCAGGACGAAGCAAGACTCACGAATAGCAGGTACGGGCTCCGAAGGTGCATTCAGTGAAGAGCTCGGTGAACGAGTAACCGGCGGCGTAGCGGTCCGCATCACTCAGTTGGGCCATGAGGAGACTGCAAAGGCTATAAACGTGAAACAGGGACAGTGAACGAATCTCTTACCTAGCTTACTAATGAAATTTTTCACTTCCTTTGCCTACCCTTCATCGTAGGAAGTGTTTGGCAACATTTATTTGGCCCAAGAAGCAAGCAAACTGACCGTAGCATCAATCTGGCTCGCCGTTGTCGCTGTAGACGGCTCTTGGTCTGAAAATAACCGTGATCATCGATGGATCGATTTAATTAGAGCTTGCAAAATAGCTGGGACTCGAACAATTTAACTTGAGTTCAGTCTAACAATCTAAGTCTAATGCAAAATGATTCGAGTTAATCAGAGATAACCAAATCAATGGGCAGATGTGTCACCCTTCTGAGCCCGAATGAATCCTCAGTCTTCTTTCCCATTTCGATGAGCTCGTACTGTCGAAGGAGCTTGGAGATCTCGGCGTAGGCTGGATGCTGGCTGGAACTGACAAAATTATTTCAGCAAGGGAAAGTTACTCTACAACTAAAAACCCTGGTTCATTTGTCGAAAAAAAACTCTAATCGCAATTTTAAAGTGATGCTTACTCAATGACACTCCTTTTCAAGGGGTTCTCATTGCAGAAAGCCGAACGAGGGAAGCTCTGCAATGAAAAATCGTTCTCGTGTGATCACAAATATTTCTTTTCGGAGCTGTCTGCTCCGGAAAGAAATTTTGAGATGAGATGAAAGCGGAATCCGAATGAGAAACTCACGGCAGGTTGGACGGAAGTAGCGAGGTCGATCGTTGAGGGGAAAGTGAAGTATCTCACAATGAGATTGATTGAGATGCCGAACCACACACAGAGCCTGCATTAGGGTTCAATGGAGTCATCGCTGGCAATGCTGTCAAGAAAATTCGTAATAGGAATGCTAATTTGGGATCACTTCATTGCATTAAACCGACCAACAATGACAAAACGGAATCCCCATGACGTCTGTTCATATCATTAGCTCCACAAACGCGCGCTTGGCGATACGATTCAGATAGACATAACAATAGCTAGTTATTCAAATAAAATTTCGAAAGTAATTTCGAAAAATCGATTCGAAGTCATCAGCGCCCTTTCAATGGCATTGATAGGAATGATACCTCAAGATTCCTAGAAGAGCACAACTTAGAAAAGGCAGGAACAGCAAAAAAAACAATAGTTAAATGTGCTCACATGGAGAGGAAGATGCCGGTGAACACAATTGCCATCCATTTTCCACTTGTCACTATTCTTTGGAGACAAGCCACTGTTGTCCACAGACAGAAATCGTGGAAGAGCCGGCGAAAGGATAGCTCCGGCTGAAGGTAAAACATATGAATTATTAGGAATAATAATAGGAATATAATAATAGGAATAAAAATAAAATAGGAAAACAGGAATTAGGGTGAATTATTCATCACTGCATTCCTTATTTACCAGAGTAGTAGCTAGCAGTAATGGGGGGGGGAGTGGATGGAACTAGACTGAAGCAAATGTTAGATTATATTTCATTCGAGATAGCCGAGGGTTGATGCACAAAAAAGGATTTTGTTTGATGCAAATTACCATTTACAGACGCCAAATTACAGTATCAGGAATAAAACGAACCATCTCAAGCAAGCACTCGATGATACGGTAGATTAGGTCGATTCGGTAGGTTCTGATGACTCTTCTGTGTCTCACCTCAATTTCGTTCCCTTTTTATCCTCACTTTTCGTAGCAACACACAATAGCGGCGGTTGCTAGCGATGTAGAGTGGGCAGTTTCTCACGCCTCAAGGCAAGCGAAACAGAGAGTAGTTTGAGTGGAGGATTGAAGTCTGATCATGAAGTGATTGAAATTCAGGCAGAAATTTCTTTTTGTGAATCCTTCGGAACTTTGCCTTACATGTCTGTGAGACGAACGTGATAACTTTCTTCGCAAGATTGTTCAAATTCATGTGCGATTTTCAAAATATTGATTTTGGGATTATTCTGTTCATCTGTTTTCACATCGAAAAGAGTTTCCTGTTCGATTCACAGAGGTAAATTTCTTTGGAATAGAATAATCTCTCTCTATTTTACGCACTCTCTCACTGATCTTCCCTTTTCCCAACGACTTCTAACGGTTGTCATCCACAACAATCAATGAATAAATGGTCTAATGAAATCTGAATGAAGTCTCGACTTGTTTGTTTCGAAATTGTAATCAAGAAACAGCTCATTATCGAACGCTCAATTCGTCAGATTGTCGCTCTGATTCAAAACTCGTCTGTTGGACTTTGGAAGCACTTCGAGCAGAGGCACTCTCACTGTCATGTCCTCTCTCACTCCCACTCTTCTCTCATTGGATACCCTTTCTACACACAGCAACACCTCTTAGAACAATGGCTGATGGCGTCAGTGTCGACAGGGTTTCCCCTGTTTGTCACTACTGAGGCCATACGATTATGTCACGAAAGTGATCGAAAAAATTACTTACGGCAGTCTATGATATTGTATTGACAGTAATTTTTAAGCAGGATATCCACTAGGAAGCTCAGCAGTAATCATGTTTTGGTGAAATTTCACGAAATTCTGTATCCCAGTAGTTTCTCAGAAAGAATATGAATCACAGTGGTATCGATTCCGAAGTGTCAATATCAGGTTTTTTGGTTTTCCTGCATGGACTCTTCAGCAACTTCTTGCTTTTTTTCGTAATCACCGCCATACAATTCTCCCTCATCAGAAAAGTTCGCCACTGAGAGGTAGAGTGACTGTAACACCTGCAAAAGCAATGTTTTTGTTGTGCATTCCCGTTCTGTTTCATCAATACTTCTCTTCGATGTTCATAGAGATTTTATTGTTGATATTTCACCAAGATCTCTCAAGAAATTCGACTACTAAATTACGTCATCGCGATATGCAACATGAGATCCACTGCGATGGAACTCCTGTGTACTAACAATAAAAATTATTCGAAACTGTGGGCTGAGCGGAATTGGGAGCTCTACCTAGTGTTGAAGTGGCAAGAATGACACGCTCCTGCTTCGCAACGTGAAACTACATAGCAACTCGGATGGAGAGAGTAGAAGAATGGCTTGAAAGGAAATGACTCTCCTCATTTTGCATGCTATCACGCATCTCTGTCTTGACAGAGAGCACTAGAAATGAAGAGACAATTTCTTTTCAAGCCAATAGTACAGCTGGCCTTACCAATGGGTCCCACCTAGCGTTGTTGTACGATAGTAAAATCGCTTGACGTGGATACACCTTTACCTTTACCTTTTAGTAAAATGACCGCATTCGATCCTTTCTTGAATACTAGACTGATAATATCAATAAATACCTTGAACGATCGAATTTGAGCATTTAAAAAAGTACTGGCAATCACATTTAGGAAATTTCGTCTCAACTATCTCACTGATTTTCAAAAATAAAATGATTCTGAGAATCGTCCATGCTCTCAATACACTCCGCTGTGTCTGACTCGTAAGGGAGTGCCCTCAAGAGAACAATAAATAATACCTTGAACGATTGGCTTGAATGTGACGAATCATTGGCTACGTAAAGAAACCTGCGATTCTTTATCTCCAAGGAAAAAATACACTCCCGCTTTGTCTGACCCGTATCAGAGTGCCCTCAAGAGATACTCTCCTCCGCGCGCCTGCCTCTCAGCCGATCGCGCACGATTTGCCTACCGCTCTCTTACTTCTTCACACTCTCTCGTCACCCTTGCCCTTCTGCCACTCTCCACTCTCTCCTGCGATTGACCCGCTCTCTTCTCTTCCTCTCCTTCTCTCAATCACATGATTTCCTTCTTCAGTTTCCCTCTATTCGTTTTATAGCTCTTCTGATCAGTAAAAATGTTTTCAAATATGAGGCCGTTTGCGAAAGAGTCGAGCAATGCCTGGCACAGAGAAAAAAATGGAATCTGAGTAAACAACAGTTTCTGGCACTGTTGTGGTGCTAAGAAACATGGGCTATGTGGCATGGTCTAAAAATGCATGGTTCATTTTGCATGAGAGGTCAAAGTTTAGCGTATTTTTTGTCGTTTCTCATGTAGTTCTGGAATCGATGTGAAAATCGGAAAACTGAATAGAGCCTATAGTTAATTTTCAATTTTAAAACGATCCACGCTTTTACTTTTTCTCTAAAATCATCATGCATTTTCATGCATTTTGTATTTTCCTTTAAACTAATTAGTGAGATATTCTGAAATATAGGTCATGTAGCTAATGACTTCGTTGATTCTCCTACGTCGGTTGCTCGCATACAAAAAATGTTGGGCCAAGTTATGGCAAAAATACGGAACTGAAATCGAGGAAAATCACTTTGTGATTCTCCTCCTTCCCCCTCATTTCACTCCGAGACGCCGCGCATTCGCTAGTGAACGCGAAGAATGAAGCGAACGGAGTGAAATGAGGGAGAAAAAGGAGAATCACGAAGTGATTTTCCTCGATTTCAGTTCCGTATTTTAACTCTTCTCTAACTTGGCCCAACATTTTTTGTATGCGAGCAACCGACGTAGGAGAATCAACGAAGTCATTGGCTACATGACCTGTATTTCAGAATATCTCACTAATTAGTTTAAAGGAAAATAAAAAATGCATGTAAATGCATGATGATTTTAGAGAAAAAGTAAAAGCGTGGATCGTTTTAAAATTGAAAATTAACTATAGGCTCTATTCAGTTTTCCGATTTTCTCATCGATTCCAGAACTACATGAGAAAAGACAAAAAATACGCTAAACTTTGACCTCTCATGCAAAATGAACCATGCATTTTTAGACCATGCCACATAGCCCATGTTTCTTAGCACCACAACAGTGCCAGAAACTGTTGTTTACTCAGATTCCATTTTTTATCCTGTGCTGGCTATGGTCATATTTGCTCGACTCTCTCGCAAACGGCCTCATATGGGTCGGAATATAGCTTGCGATTTTATATTATCCAAAAGTTGAAATTAACCGCTTTATTCGTTAATGCTCGGCATTATTCTACTGATTTGCCATACACTCTTATCTTTCCCGTCTTTCCTTCCAGTTGTTTCTCCCCCACTCTCTCTGATCAACATAACACCACCACGCGTTTTTTCTCTCTTAAAAGCAGGAGGGCCACAAACAGCGCGGGCGCGCAAGGGGGAAGGGAGGTCACGCTCTCCTAATTTTTCATGCTCTCTGGCACGATACCTGGGAGTCACATTGCAAGCTGCCAATCGAAAAAATTTCGGTTCAACATCTGTCATCTAGATCTTGCCAGATATTGATGACTACCTAAAAGAACTATTTTATGACCCTGATCAATTTTCGTGCTTTCTTGTTTTCACATCAAGATCATATTTTCCTTTCAATTTTAGCATGGGTAACGCCGGGTCGAAAGAGACCGATGAATCCTGGGAAAGGGAGGGCGTCAAGATATGGATGGAATCATGCAGAAAACAGCAGAAGCAATGGTACAACGGCTATGCGGGCACGCAGTTTCACACAATTGACTGTTCGGAAGAAGGAAATATGCAATTGTTAACGTGAGTCAGCTCATTCTTCTCAGAACATACCTCAGAGTCTGAGGAAGGGACTGCTTTTAGTATTAATGATCAGTGCTATGTTGTATGTTGCAAAATCGGATAGGAATAAAGTCTAAGAAGCCCAGAAAGAAAACTGTTCGAAGAATTCGGATTTCGGATAGCTAAAACTATTAAATTTTAGGGCCAAGGTCTGCTTCGCGTTGTTCGGCCTGCCCACAGACTGTAACGCGAACACACTGCTGGACGGATACACGCCAGAGCAGCAAAAGGAAGCAACTGCGTTTGTTGAGAAAATCTGCGATCTGTATCCGCTCAAGAAACTGGCGACCGTTGAGGTGGAGTGTCTAAATCATTTTCATTTGTCGAGAAAACGTCTTAGTCTTAGTAGAGCATGTTCTGACCAGAAACTGGGTCTGCAATAATTTTTTTTTTCATTTCCCCGATCATTTTAACTTTTTACCTCCTTAACCTTAACCTCGTCCAGATCATGTCACTCTTCGTTTACTGCAAATCGGGCGAGCAAGAGCTCCGCGTGCCCGTGTTTCGTCTTCGCATCGACGGCAAGACGATCAAGTACTTGGATATGGCGAAGAGAGAGTACCCAAGCTGGCAGAACTTCCTGGACGACAACAAGCTGCCAATGATGCTGTGAGAATTGACTAATATCTTCGGACTTGATGATGACCAGTAAAGCCCCTAGGCTCATTAATTGCCAATCATGCTGTGAGGAGAGTGAATGTCGTATGAGAACTATTTCGCAATATGCTCTCCTACATAACAGTTGTATCTCTGGTAGTAACGTTCTCATCCGACATAGCGCCCGTTGAATCGGTAAGGATAGGAGAGTAGCCACGGGCTTGATGGTGCCCAGTTACCGACTATGCTCACAAATAGCTCGATAAGAGACAGACAATGCGACTTGCGCTTCTCAGACTTGCCCTGTTTCGAAAACCTTCGATTTCGAATACTGCTGAGTTGACTGAGAAGTGGATCTCACAGTAGTACGATTGCAGCCTTAGCGTCGTTGCTTGATCTAGCATTGCAGGATTTGCTATCCGAAGCACGGGTTCTACACGTGCTGCGAGGATGGTGAAGTGGACTACGTGGAAGACAAGTGAGTTTGAGAAGCAAATGATTTAAAACCTTATTTTGAAACCTTGTTTGCAGATACCCGGCCCTTATCTTCGGATTGACGGCAGCCTGTAACTTGTCGAGTCGCCTAGCCTCCGGAGTTGATGCCACTTCGATGGTGACGAGCTTCGGTTCAGCAGGAATTCTCATCGCGGGAATGCTCACGCCCGTCGCGCCCGCGCTGATGGTGGCCGGAGGAGTGGCTGGTGCAGGCTCGGCCTTTTGGGGTACAATGAGGTCAGCAGAGTGGGTTCAGGATTAGGGGCTGTCAGGGTGAAGAATCCGGAACTTCTTCGGTTTTTGGCCCACGCAACAACCGCTCCGAATGTGGAGGGGGTGGTGAATGAGAATGGTAGGGAGGAAATACTCTGCGCGAAAAGTCTGGGCCAAAAATCGAAGTGCCAAGAATCCGACTCTTCATTCCTCGCACTCTCTCGTCACTCTGACCGGTGTCAGAGTGCGCGGAGAGAATAGACGGATTCTTCTCTCTGACAGCCCTATTCAGGATCGCCTCCTTCTGTTGCAATTGAGTTGTTCCTTTTGAATGGTAAATTATTCTCTAAATTTACAACAGATCAGCGCAGCGCTTGTACGACAAGGGACAGCATGGAGAGTGCTTGACCGATTTGGAATCGGTGATGGCTTGGGGTTCGATCGCCCTGACGCCGCTATCGATCGGTGCATCCGCAGTCAATGCGTCCCTGGCCAATGGGGCTCGCGTCTCGGGTGAGTGTATTTTCTACGCTGAAGTAGGGTTGCACGATCGGTATCGGTAATCCCGCATTCCCGAAAAATGCGGTACTCTCTGGTTTCTCGTGACCAGTTGCTGACCAGTTGGGGTGGGCGGAGTCTGCGCCAACCAGTTGCTAACCAGTGGTCTGACCAGTTGCTGACCAGTTGGCATCTGACCAGTT